>JAJLTH010000014.1:124339-146765 GCA_030568035.1 Tetrapisispora nanseiensis | reverse complement strand
GTGAATTTTGGTTGGACGAGGTTGATTAATTAGCGGTTTCTACTAATGTGGACGAGGGTTAAATAGCTCTAGGCTTCATATCTATTTACGAGTGCTGAAACAGGAACTATCGGACATGGAACCAGATAATATGGCAGTTAATTGGGTTAATATTGTGCTCCTCACTGATAGTAGCAGTTTGAGCGACAGTATTGTTTAAGTTAGTGATTGATTGATTCATTTGATTCTAACGTGATGTTACAGGTGAATATTTCCTTGATTCCTTTTAGATATGATATACAAATTACAATATACAAATTTGGTAGAGACTTAATTTTATATCTCATTAATTAAATCCCACATTTATATCTTTTGGAAGTTGAATTTGATCCGATGAAATTTGTCATTTCTGGATCTAAAATTTCATCCATTGACTTTTAGAAGTCTTTTGAGTTAAACCGTTAATAACATTACTAACTAATTTTGGAATTGCGGATCTATAGTTCTTATAGACTTTAATCTCTGACAAAATTATCCATCGAAATGTAAAAGGTATGTAAAGACCCCAATAATGAAATGATGAAAATACTTCATTCACATATGAAAAAGAAATAAGAAGATGTTGGAAATTACAAAATAATTAATTATTTGGAAATTTTTTTTCTCAATCTGACATACATTTCAAATTGGATAACTTAAGAAAAGAGTTTTCTAAATAAAATTAATGTTTTGGAAATAAATAATCCATTTTGGGTAATTGTGTAAAATCAATCATTTAAATTCAATTTTATATTAACAAAACATATATAATCCTTATAAACCAATAGATTGCTAATTTCATTAAAAATCAAACATTGATACGATCGTTATGAATTAACATAAAATACTGTTCATCAAATTTCAAGTTAACATCTTTCTTCTCAGAAGATAAAGATGTGGATGTATTACTTATATGGTGTGGTAACATAGAAATTCATTATTGATATTATAAATAGGACTATCACAATATTGAGATTAAATAGTTTTGTAATCGATACAGTTTGTATAAGAAGTGCTTTATTTAGTTAGTTACATTAATGTTGATGCCTACACTTCTAATAATAGAGGACGAAAAAATCGAAATTTACAGGCGCTTAAGTTTTAACACCAAAATGTTAATCGCACAAAAAATAAACTATAAATCCATCTAGTTAAGACATTGAACAACAACGCTTCTTGATCCTTTAATACATATTTCAAGCAATAGATTCCAAAAAACATTTACGAGTTTTTATCTTTTATATTATTAGTTGAAGTTCTGCAATCTGAGACCGAACGATCAGTAGCTAAATTATTTAATATTGGTTTACTCAGAAATATCTCATCATGCTTAGGAAAGCACCAACTAAGTTAGAATTGGAAGAAAATGATATTGTTGAACTAATATCTGAGTTAGATGAAGAGAAGTTACAATTACAATTGCAATCACAAAGAAAAAATATGTTGCGGACTTCAACAGAAAACAATTTTTATGGAATGAACGATTCTTCAATAGACTCGATCAGCCAAGATCCTGAAACTTCTCAAATTGGAAACTTTCCGAAAACAAATCATGCTGATAATACTTCATTTAAGACAAGCCCACTGGATTCCAGGAGGAGCCAGGTTCCTACCAATAATTCGGCAAGTTCAAATCATGCAAATAATTACAAAGCTCCAAACAATAATTATAATCCTTTCTACAATCAAACCGATGAATAATAATGATCTCAATCCCACATTTTTAAATTAGATATATATATATTAATTGTGATATATATATATATATATATATTATAGAAAATATAAAATACCGGTTATTTTAATATTGCAAAAACTTCATTTTTCTGAAACATTACCAATATATTCCTTTGTTTGGTTTCTCTTTTCATGGATATCAATCATATTCGCAGTATATATTATTTCACCTTCTGAGTTCGAACCAGTTATATTCTCAATATTTGTAGCTTTTCTATAACGTATATCAGATAAATATTCACCAGTATTAATTGCCTGTTTCGCCAGCTCAATTGGTTGGTATTGAATTGTTTCAAACGATAAAAATATTCCCGTTACAAATAGTATTATTGCCATATATACCTCAAATTTTATATCTAGTGGTATACCATTATTTTGATTATTTAGTAATGCCTGTTGTGCTTTTTGTAATTGTCGATATTCCGAGCTTGAAATTCCTGCATGCAAAAATTGAAGAAGAGATATGCCAATTAATGACTTTGAGAACACACCCATACTTATTTTATTATTCTTTGAAGATTCTTTATCTTCCGTTTGTCGTCTTATATCTTTGTTTATTTTGGTTTAAATAACCTATCCATTTATGCAGTATCACAAGTTTCCATTCCAAAAGATCTCATACTTGAATCAAATTTAAGTATAACTCATTTTTTAATGATGCCCGAATATTTTTATGTATTAAAAAATTGTAATATTATTGTAAAATTATTGATCCTACAATTTAATATAATGCTCTTAGTACAATAATATGATTTTTAACATTTACAATTATATAGCAAAATTAGCTTTAAAGTAAATATATAATTTAACTATGTTATGGATTTTACTTTACCTATTTCCATCGATATGGCTCTATTTATTCTATATCTCTGACGTTTCAATTTGATCATGATCCACCATCTCTATATCTTCTATGTCATCTTCATCCATATCTATTTCAATTTCAGAATTTTTGTTAATGTTTTTTTCTTGAGTTAATTTCTCAATTGGGTCAGACTCTTCACGCCCAGAAGACGATACCAAATTCACCTTTTCTATCTGAGTATCTTCACCCTCTTGCATGGCGTTACTTATTGGAGCTCTGTCAAATATATCGTTATTGACAACTTTTTCAAATAATGGGCCAAATTTTTCCTTATTTAATTCTAATCTATCATCAACTATTGAGGGCAGTAGTTTCAATTTTAGTAGGCCCTTCAATTTGATTGTGAACAGTAACATTTCACTTTCAGGATGAGATATCAGTTCGTCCAAAAATAGATCATTTAAGTTCATATCTTCACCGGCTAATCTGTCAATAGCAACATCGATTTGCTTAGCTGCTAGATTTTCAAGCATCACGAAAACATTTGTAAAACATGAATTTGCTCCATCTTGAATTAAATATGGGAAGTTCTCAGCAAAGACATCTTTCCATGATCTCAAATTTTCAGGTAAGCTATATTCAAATATTTTTAGTGTCGAAACACAATCTGCAAGGGAATTACAAATGTTCCATTGTAATACCAACTTTTTAACTTGTTCACTTACGTCATTAACTTTTTCAAAACCAGTGGAAAGTAAAACAGTATTCAATCTTTCAATAATGGACGCAATCATATTAATCTTTTCCTTAGGCACACCGATCATATTATCTGAGGTTGACAAGGAAACTTTGATGGATTCAGTCCAATTTTGTAAATTCCATGTAACAAATTGAGTTAAAAATTTAAAATCAATGATAGATATTGTTTCAAGATTTAAATATTCAAATATCACAGGTAATCTTGAAACGAAGTTATTCATAAATAGTTGTAAAAACTCAGAATCAAACTCAATTGGATAATTTCTGCCAAGAATAACCAGCTTTTTCAAATATGTATCGTATAAAGTTTGAATTAATTCATTAAAATTTGCATCATAGTCCTTCGTTTTAAGTTTATCAGTTAAATACTTCTGTAAATGAAACAGCATGTTTGAAAGTTGATTGGTTAAAATTTCATTTAAATTTACAATATCCATTTCTTTAATTGTATCGAACGATTTAGAAAACCATTTAGCGACTAAGTCATCACGATTACCAGATATATCTATCTCATTAAATATTTTTAAAATTTTAGAAATAATATTTGGCATATTCTTTTCAAAACCACTATGAATCCATTCCTCAAATTTGAACAAATTAAAAATTGATAGACATGAAATTAAAATATCCGAGTTATGGATTAATAGTTGTGATAAAAGTTTGTCAAAATAAGGCAATACCTCTTCAGCAACCCTTAATTTTGCCTGACCCTGCTGCACACTCGATCCATGACAAAGACCATTTAATAAAGTAGAGTACAAGATAACTGAATGTAAATCCACAGGCAAAATAAATTCATTTTTAATATTCTCTGCTTCTTCAGCGTCTTCAATATTTAAATAATCATAGGACACATCTTTATCATAAGTTAATACTTTACAAATGTCTCCAATCAACGTACCAAAATATGGATGTAAAAACTCAGCAGCTTGAAATAGCTTCTTATATTTCTCTTTTGAAGAAACATCTGCTTTGTTTTGCAAATGATAAGTCAAAGACTTACTTAGCAGGCCAACTAAATTACCTATTCTTGTCATAGTTTCTGAGCTAATACCGAAAACTTCTTCTTCGAAAATATAGTTTTTACTGAACTCCTCATCCTTATCAAGCAATACTCTTGCAAAGAATTTTGCAACTGCAGATAAAAATCTTGAACTCTTCGCATGTGAAGAAACTTTCACTTCTTCATCGTAATAAATCAAGCCAGATATCTTTAATATTTCTAAATCTTCTAAATACCCCAATGAGCTCACTTCAACAAATACATTAATAGCTTGTATTCTTACCTCTAAATCAATATCATTCAGTGCTATGCTTAGAATTTTTTCTTTAAATCTTTCAAAAAATTGCCTAATGGAAGAGTTACTATTGGTTTTGTTATTTTGTGAAGCAATTAAATATGGCAAACTTTTTAAGACTTGTTGCCTCACATAGATTGATGAATCACTTAATAACCAACCAAAATATTTTAAATATGTTACCTTTAAAAAAAATTCAGGATAGTTATTGATCCAAGTGGAAAGATGTATCATAGATTCACCTCTAATGTTCTCATCGACATCTTTAAATCTGTGCAAGAAACATAATTTTACAATATTGTCAATTATGCCTTCCGTGACTTCTTTTTCATTTTGATATTCAGTAATGCTTTCCTCTAGTCTATGTATTGTTTTCTGACTTGGTCTTTTTCTGTTTTGTTCTTGAGTTAGCTGTTTCGATAATTTAGAGAGATAATTTTTTTCAATGCTGACTATAAATTCTGTCAAGGAGTCTTGAATTAAGTACAAACAAGACGTAGCAATTTGTCTTAAACATCTAATTTTCGAAACACTCATAGAAGATAACCAGGTTAACAAGTCAATAATGAATTGATTTGGTACTATTGTGTGTTCCTCTTCATTTGAATCTGAAAACAACAATTGCATATCGTTTGCTATTTGAATTAATTTTGACATGAATTCATTAAAATTTTGGTATAGAGGTTTATATTTCGATCTTCTTCTATTGTTTTTAGAAGTAAATAAAAATGCCTCATGGATTTTTTGCTGTTGAAATAACATTTGAAGTTCTGAAATTGTTTCATTAGCGGTTTCATTATTTTTTACATCATGTTCTTCTACTCGTACTATTGCCCCACAACAGCACAATAGGAAATTAATAAAATCTGCAATGAATGATGTCCTATTGTCAATATACTTCTCTAGGTAATTTCTTATGATCTCCTCTATCGATACATTTTCATCATTAGCTAGGATTTCAAAAAGTTCTGTGCTTTCAAAATCTTTAATGATCTCAAGATAATGTTCTTGTTCTTTTCTACTGCTAGTGTTAGATGGAGGCTTTTCATTATTTGCGATAGCTTTTGTTTGTTTTTTAGATTTTTTGAAAGAACGTAAATTTGAATTATTATTTTTGGCATTCTTCTCAGTTGCTTTCCTTTTCCTACTATTCTTTTTATTCTTGGAATCTTTGTAATCTTCATAATCTTCATCACTATTATTAGCTTCTTCAGAACTTGAGTCATCTTCAGAAAGATCAGTTATGGCAGTTCTGTCATCCTCATGTACTGTACTTAAAATACCTTCCTCGTTAGAAGATTCATTTTCGCTATCAGGGTCAGCATAATTGATAGCCTTAGATGTAGTTCTTGTTGATCTACGTAAACTAGACATTTCAAAATTGCCCAAATCAATTGGTATCTGTTATTCTTGTTACAACCTATATGATAAGTCCAGGTAGGCTCAAACGCTGAATCAACTAAATTATTAATCTGACAATATGAATATATCAAGTATTAACGCACTATTCTTAAATAACTATATATATAATAATTATAAATAAGTAGAGCAATGTTTATAGTTTTACAAATAAAAAGTACATCTTGTTTTTAATATTATTGTTTATATAAATGTTACGCGTTAAGAATTATTCACATTTGTCAATCTTTCCTTTCATTACGAATTCGCATTGAAAAATTGACGCGATTTCTCGACATAAATTAAGATGACATCCTGTTTTGAAGTGTCAGCATTGAGGATATATTATTTCAACACACTGAATCATGCATTTTAACGCCATATGGATGGAGTTTTTGACAATCTCTTTTACTTGAAGTTAGTATAATTGTTACTTGTTATTCTGATGAATGATATTTCAGACTTTGTCCTGCTTGGGTTTAAAATACCATACAAACAGATTAGCTTACACTAATCATTTATTCATAAGTTCATAAATTTAAAGTTGTACTTTCTATACAATAAGGTATTTAAACTATATGTTTTCAAAGAAATTGTATTGATTTTTATTATACGTTTTTACTAAACTTTTGACAAACATGAAGTGCAAAAAGGCAAAAAAACACATAATAATACAGTTATAGAGAACATGGTTAGTAATATCATTACCTTATACCAAGTATCCATTTATGATGCAAAAGCTAAAATAAAATATTAAAAAAAAAATAAACGTTTACCTTTATTTAGCAATTCTATCCATATTAAAACTTTATAAAATATTATTTATCTTTATTTGAAAAATGTCCTCACCCTTTTTGTTATCACCGCAAAATTAAATTTATTATCGGAGTGTAAACTGACATCTTTTTGATGTTTCCTATTAATATCTTTGCTTGACAATTCAGTAATATCTGTTATGCTTCCTGCAAGACATTTTGGGTCGACATTTTCATTTTCATTTTCATTTTCATTTTCATTTTCATTTTCATTTTCATCAACCAATTCTGGTTGAATATCTTCAACACTGCTTAATTCACTATTCGATGAAATGTTAATAAACGTTTCAAAGTTCTCCGAATTTTCTAAAATTGATCTCTTTTTGGGTATAATATTACTACTGTGCATCTTATTAGTATTAACCAAAGTATTCTCTCCATCAATCCAAGTTGCAAGTTTTCCCTTATTGTTAAATAACTCAGGGTTCTCATCTTGTTTTTGACATTTGTCATATTTCAATATATTATTCTTATGACCTTCAAAATCTTGAATAACATCAAAAAATCCAAAAGTAGTCCAGATGCAGCCATTAATTTGGAACTTGAATATTACATCTTTCTTAGACTCTGTAATGGGTACATGCACTCTGTAAATTCCCATATTATCAAGTTGTAAATGGTAATCAGTTGTACTCCAATTGGCAAATTCACCAGTGATAATAATATCTTCAATATTAATATTTATCTCTTTCTTAATTAAAGAATCAGGAATGGCAAACTCCACAGATTTAGAATTTTCAAATATTGTTGTCATCATTTTCCCTGAATGATTTTCAATCTTATTAAGTTGGCTGAAAAATAAGACCAGATTCCTTTAACAAAAGACACAACGAGTCAACCTTCCTAAATCAAATTAAACAAAACAAACACAATACTAATATATCACTTAATCATAAACCAGACTTTTAAAAATACAAAATATTAACATCTTCGATCTATTTATTACTTTATCAATCTCTCCCAGATTTATATATTATCTTTAAAAATATACAGCATTAAATGATTAAATGGAACGACCCTTAAGCGCCTTCAGGTGATATCGACCGAAAAAGTGCAGATTCAATCAATTTTTGTTGTAAAAACATAAATAATATATACAATTCTATGTTTATTAATATTAATATTTTAATAACATGCAGAATAATAAATCAAGTGATTCTAATAATAGTCAACTAATATATTAGGTATTAAATTAACAACTCTGGAACTATACTAAGAAGAGATAATGTTTTCATTTTTCATGTTTCTAATAATGGATTCAGTGACTTGAACAAAACTAATGTCATTTGGTTAATCAGAAATTTGGGATAACAGCATGAATCCCAATGTTATGCACAATATATCAACGATGAGTCGCCTCAACTCTTTTGATTTCGTTTTGGTCTTATTAGAAATTAAATTTGGGATTGTACTAACAGTAGCAATATATAGAAACCAACCTGTTGTAATCGGCATCATTAAATCAAATACATTAGTCGATTCATTATTTTTGACTAAATTATCATCTTTAATATTTGTCTTGGACAATTCATTTAATAGACACCCTATAAAAGCTCCAGTTAAAGCACCAAATGAGGTAAAAGCTTGTGATTTCATTGCTTGGATATATGTCAAACCATTTGACAATAAAATTGCAAAATCACCTAATTCATGTGGGAATTCATGAAATAAAACAGCAATTGTGGTGACAACCCCAGTGTGTTTCGAAGCGTAAAAAGCTGATGCAAGTGCGATACCATCTGTTATATTATGTACGAAACCAGAAAAGATATTAAGAAGCACAGCGACGTTATTTTGCTTAGTTTTAGCAACTTTTTCTGGTTCTTGTTTAGATTTACTATTTTCTTTTGCAGCCAATGGGTTGACTTTCCTATCAACCATACTTGATCCATCATTTTCAACTTTTTTAGAATACGCAGTAGATACTGAGGACTCTATAAATGAAATATCTTCATCTTCAACATACATGGAATGGGAGTGTGAGTGCGTGTTATTGTCATTGATACCATCCTCGTTAAACGTAATTATTCTTATTAATTTATCAATAATGAAAAAGCTGATGAAACCAAAAAATAGTGCCGACAAGGTAAATACTTTTGTTTCATCATTAATGGCCTCCAACGTTTCGGGAAGCATATGTAAAAATAAATCACCAAGTAAAGTTCCAACAGCAAATGATGACAATATCTGCAATAGGAAGCTATCTTCTTTCATATCTCTAAATACTGGTATCGTTGCATATATGATAAATGGAGCAATCTGCAACAAAGCAGTAGCTAACAATGCGTTGTACCTGGTACTGTATCTGAAAACCTTGTCTTCTATGTAACTTATGATATTTACACTTATTAAGTTCATAATATCAAAATGCGTGTGAGAAGAATCATGAATATGTTTAATATGCTCATCTTGGGGATTACCTAAGTTTTCTGCACTGCCTATTTTTGGATGAGAATGTGCAATTGTCGATACAAAAAATATCGTTAATGTAAGCAATCTAGATAGCATGATGAAAAAGAGCCAATAATTGGAACAGCTTGCTTCAATTGTGAAATGTAACAATATATATATAATAACAATGCTCCATTTAAACAATTCGCTTAATAAATAAACATCAACTGTAATTAATATTGCCTATTCCAAAAATTTTCCCCATAAACAAGAAGAACATCTGTTAAGTTAAGTTTTTTTAAAGGTTGGTAAGTGCTGTACTCATCATTAAATTTTGATCTGAAATTTTTCATTCTTTACCGACCTCGTAAAAATCACATAATGAAAGTTTAAGAACATTCATTAAATTTTTGAATTGAGAAATGAGAAAATTCTTCTTTTAAAGAATGATATATGTTTACGATGATATTTGAAATTTTGGAACAATGTCATTGTTGCTTGTTAAAATTTTCAAATGCCATTGATATGAATAAATGTAGATATGGTTACTAACAAATTACTTTATTCTTATGTATATTTTTATTATATATTTATTATAAAACAAATACACACTTATTAGTAATGATACACGGTCTCGATTATAATGATACAGATATATAATTCTCTATACTAGACTGAGAGATTGAGTCAAGGTTATCGTCAACTATTTTCTGTAATTTCAAAGTGTTTAAGTTTCCTTGGTTATTTATATCAATTAATTTAATTTGAATACCGTTTTTAGAATTTAAAACAATTTTTTTATTAACCCCTGAACTTGCTAATTCTTTGTTGATTTCCAATAGTTGCTTAGATAACATTATTCTATCGTCTGTTAAACTGTCATTTTCTTTAGAATACTGAGCTAAAGATATTTTTAATTTCTTCTCTAATTTATACAACTCTTCAAATTGTTTATCTAATTTCAATAATGATGCGTTTTTTAATTGTTCTATGACGACTTGTGAATCACTTATCAAAGTTTCCATATTGCTTTTTTTTTCTGTTACATTTACTTCGTTTATTTTATTTAAAGCGAAATTCAAAGAATTAATAGTTTTTGTAATTGATTGTAAATTCTCATCATTTGATTGTGGGTTTTCATTTTTCATATTTTGATTTTGTATGATTTGTTTTGCTTTGATCTTTCTCACAAATTCTTTTACATCTTTTTCATCTATTGGCAAACTTAAATATTTCTCAATACATTGTTCCATTGATTTATTGTTTCCTATATGTTGAATGATTTTTTCCCAGTTATTCTCATACATTTCCAGACCTTCTAATAACAAGACCACATCCTGATCAGACCATTTAGTATCGTTATTGGTGTTAACATTTAGTTTAACATAGTCTTCCTTATTAAATCTATCAGTAAAATGGTTTATTTCATAACAATTTACACATAAGTTGGCATCTCTCAAGCGTAGATTGTGATAGAAAACTTCAATGGAATCATTTTTACAGACGTGACAAATAAATGTTCTATGTATTTGTGTAGATGATTTTTCGTTTGATTTAAATGAATTGAAGTCTTGTAACTCATCATATATATTTTTTTTGATGACTAAATTATTAGTCGAACTCTCAACCTCTTGTATCAAATCCCTTGACCTTTTTCTTATATTATTGAAAGAAGATGAATCAGTCGATTCTGGTAATGATGGTTTTAATCCGTCTGGGGTATCTAATAAGACTTTGAAATGACCTGTAAAACTTGGACCCATCAAAGATGATTTTGATCTAGGATCTATCCTGTAGTTTATCAACCCCCATTTTTCAAGAAATGCAAATATTTTATAAATTGAAGATATATCCATTGCGATATTTCTTCTTACTGATGTCATTGTCAAATATTCAAAAGGTGAAAGTCTATAAGTGTTGATAATGAAATTTCTTGTATCCTTATAAGCCTTTTCTGTTTTAAACCTTGAAGATTCATCAAAAAATTCTGGCAATGATTTTTTTTCAATCTCATGAATGGTATTAATATCAAACCATTTAGCGAAATCAGGAATGAATACAGGATGAGACTGTTTCATTAGAAATACCAAAGCTTTATCTTCTAATTTTTGTGCTTCATTATCGTAATTTTTCTGTTGATCCTCATTTGATTGCACAGCTGTTGCAGTATCCAGATTGATGTTGCTGTTGAGATTTTCAATTGGCTCAGGAATTGGAGTCTGGACTGGGGTTGGTGTTTCAGTCTGGGTATTAATATTTTGCTCACTCATTGTGGTGTGCTATCGATGGAGAGCGTTAGTTCAAAGTTTTTTGTAACGTCGTAAACAAGAACAACATATCTTACTCTCCACAAAAAACTTATACAAATACTTGCATATACATATATAAAAATATATATATATATATATATAATTATATAACTATCTTTACGGTTGCCTCTATGTTGCATTGTTGTTGTTCACTATAGTATGAAGATGAGAAATGTGCCGGTACTGAACTTCGCCAAATATCGAAACAAATGATTACAAAAAAATATAAAATAAAATTCGTCGTGTGACGTGATACACCACGCGACATCGTATCTTGTTTGATCACGTGATGTATACCCGCAATTCAGGGTAACGGAAACTCATATTAAAGAAAAGTCCTTTCTTCTGGTCTAATTAATTAATCTTAACGAAACTGAGTTAGCCCCCATCTAAGTTCGATCGAAGAGTGGGCTGGCTTGAGCCCAGGAGTCTGCTCAAGTCCTGTTTGAACTTTCCAGTTGAGAATTGGCAACCCTCCTCCTGCCCCTCCCTCTTTATATATAACATATATATATATATGTTATATATGTTATAATTGTTCCATTCGGTGTCACCCTCTCTCATCATCGACGTGAGAGACCTGGCTGCTTACCCGTCCGCGCACTTTTTTTATTGCCAGGAGACGCCGCTGGACGCCGCTGCGGCGTGACCACAGGGGGGTTACGGGAAATGTGGAACCTCAGAAAGGACCTGTGGAGTTCTTCTGTTCACCCCCACTGCCGGAGGATACCCGTGGGGAGTTGGGCAGGTGATGACGGCGATTGCAGAAGAAGAAAAGAAGCGGCACGACGTGATTCTCGCATAAAAGCAAGGAGAGGGCAAACACAGACGAATACAGGCAGCACAACGTACTTGAGATACCCTGGCGCGCACGAGTTTTAGAGGAGAACCAGCGCGTAGTGCAGAAAATGCGCGTCGCTGTGTTGCGAGTGTGCGAGTGTGCGAGTGTTCGTGTGTGTCCGTCTGCATATCATATATATCGCTGCAGCTACCATTCCTGCGGCCTATACTTACAAGTGCGGTAAAACAGCAAAGGAGACGCATCTCTATTGGTCATTCTTATTGGTGCGGTTCTTTTTCTTTTAGCAAAGAGCGACCCGCTGCGCTACTTTTGGGTACAGACAGTGCCATAAAAATTACCACACGCCACCCACACGCCGCCCACGCACCGCACCGCACCGCACACTCCAATTTTGTCAGTTTCAGAAATTATTTCTGCTTCAGAAATCATCTCACTTTGAATTCTCTTTTGCACAACTTAACATCACATTTTAATAAAGTTTCGTTTATTCTAAAATTTCCTTTAAATAAATTCAATATATATATATATATATATATATATATATATATATAAATAATAATAATATAATAATACATTGTCGTTTTTATTATATTGTATTATTTCGTACCATCATTCATATCTCTATTTGTTTTGTATCTCGTTATTTTCTGATACAACCGTTATATCCAAGTTTTACTTTGTTCGTCGGTCAATTACTATTGTCATATATATAACACTCCTCTCTCAACCCCCCAGGGCCAATTCCTAATCAGCAGTTCAGTTTACATCCTCCTTCATACTAAACTGCCTCCTCCCCCCCCCCCCCAATAAGTTATCATTTAAGCTATTAGTTCTTCTGTACATTTGGTGGTTTCATATATACATATTTTTTTTTGATTTACTAGCATAGCACACCAGCACACACCCTAATATTTTTATTACACAAATGACTTTATCTAACGCACAAGAAGTGTTATTGAACGAGTTCAAAGAATTTATCCAACTAAACGACCCTAAAGGTGATCTATTGCAATTTGCTTTCAATTACTTCAACTCGAAACTGGTCGAAGAAAGAAAACTGTTCCTAAGAAACACTTTTGATGACCAGTGCGACGAGACGAGAAATTCAATCTTCAAGTCCCCTTTCGCAGCTCAAAACAGATCAACTAGCGTCATTAGCAACCAAAGAAATTCAACCACAAACAGAAATAGTATAGTCTCCACAAGTAACAGAAGTCAAAAGTTTGACGATCACGATGATAACAACCCATTTAAATCCGATTTTATTGTGGGACAAAGCAATGATATCAAGAAAGCAGACTCCCCATTGGATCCTTCAGTGAAAAGAAACAGCGTCCAGCAGCACCAGCAACAGTCACATTCTCATGCACAAGCACAATCGAGTGTATACAACAATGACACCAGTAATAATAGTCACCATCAAGATATTAATAATAGCATACACACATCCACTGAAATCCCAAGGAATTTCAATGCATTAAGACGTACTTCTGTCAGTGCTGAATCTTTCGAACCAAACACTCTAGAAGAAGATTGGAAACCAGAACACTACTCAGAAAAATCAACCGAACAAATGAAAAGACTAGAAAATTCAATCGGTAAGAATTTCTTGTTCAATTCTTTGGATTCTGATTCAAAAAAATTAGTTATTAACTCTCTGGAAGAAAAAAAATTTGCAAAAAATACAGAAATTATTAAACAAGGAGATGATGGTGACTATTTTTACGTTGTAGAAAAAGGTACTGTCGATTTTTTTGTAAATGGTGAAAAAGTTGGCTCATCTTCTGTAGGTTCTAATTTTGGTGAATTAGCTTTAATGTATAATAGTCCAAGAGCTGCAACTGTTTTAGCAACTTCCGACTGTATCTTATGGGCCTTAGACAGATTGACATTCAGGAAGATTTTATTAGGGCACTCTTTCAAAAAGAGAATCATGTACGAAGACTTCTTAAAGAGTGTACAAATTTTAAGTTCTTTGACAGATTACAACCGTGCAAAGATTGCCGATGCTTTGGAGACAGAAGTGTATTCAGATGGTCAAGTTATAATCCATGAAGGTGACATTGGTGAGAATTTCTATTTTATCGAATATGGTACCGCAACTGTAAGCAAAGAAAAAGAAGGTGTTGTCGCACACTTAAAGGCTCATGACTATTTTGGTGAAGTTGCTTTAATAAACGATTTGCCAAGACAAGCCACTGTAACAGCTACTTCTGAATTGAAATTGGCTACTTTAAGTAAAAGTGCATTCCAAAGATTATTAGGTCCTGTAGTCGATGTGTTAAAGTTGAATGACCCAACACGTACTCATCCACAGTAAGCTACATTAAAATAAAATTAATTAAAATAGAAAAGATACCTTTTATACATTCATTCTTTATATTTAACAGTTCCTTGTTAAACAGAACCGCCATATTACTTCATTAATTATATAAGTATATACTCTTAATTAGATATATACATGCTGTAATAAAAACGTTTGCACATTATCATATTAATTCGATACACATAACTAATATTGTTATATTTACCGAGTAGGTCATCTAATTGATATCTGACTACTCCTTTATTTTTACATGGAGGGAAATGAACAATTACGTATGTAGAAGTACTTGATCATAACATTGTCATAAAAGTAAATATTATTTATTTATCAATTAAAAGAAAAAAAGACATTATATAGTAACTGGCTTACCAAGGTAAACCAGTGTAATATTCCTTTTGAGTGTACATCCAAGTTAGGGAAGTCGAGGCTACAATCAATGGACCTAACAAACCTTTACCAAATTTACATGTACCAAATATTAACCATTCAGAACCAAAATGAGCAATTGCAATTAGATAAGAAATAAAGGTTAATTGATAAACATGTTCTTCGTTTGTGTAAAATGCACCGTAGAATCTGATAACACATGAAACAAAAGTCCATGTACCGAAAGTTCTTGCACTTAGTTCAGTAGTTTGTTTTGGTTGTCTTTCATACACTCTACGGGTTAGTTCTAAACCTGAAATATAAGTTTGGACTGAATTGAATACAGACACAATTGAAATAAATAATAACCATTTTGGTAAATAGCCTTGTGGTAATTGAGCTAGACGGGCTGTAGTTAGAGTGATAATATCTTGAACGGATAACATTTTAGCAGTTGAATATTTGATTGGTTATTTGCTCTACTATTAAATCAAATTTAGATTTCTAATCAATTTAATCTTAAATTCAAAAGTTTGAAACATGTTATTTATATAAAAATGTTCCAAATAAATAATTATGAATATAAATTCAATTCGGTTAATAATTTCTAGCAACAGAAGGACCTTTGAATTCTCTTTACCTTGCATTTTCAATTCAAAAATTTATCCGCTATTTTAAAGATTAATAAATCTGAGCAGAAGAATTATGCAGTACGATACTTACCACTTTTCTTTTTTATGGTCGTTTAGTTTAACTTAATCTCTATCTCACGCGCTGAAAAAAAGATGGCGACCGATTTTCGAATAGAAACGAGAATCGATCATACTAAACTTATATGCTCAGCTATCTAATCTTGAATTAGTTGGACAGAAACAATAAAGAATTCATATCGAATATATGCATCATAATTAAAATGGAATGATAAATAAACAAACACACATGCTAAGAGATTCACTTGATGTCACACTTTTTTTTATTTTATTATCAATTATCAATCATAAGGATATGAAGATACACCTGTTAAATTGAGATAAAATTTCTTGATCGAATTTCGATAATTATATCTCTATCGCCTGTCATCAGACATAATGCTAAAATATTATGTCTAGCTTTCAGAAAAGTTTTCGTTATCTGCTCTGTTATACAATTACTAATATATTTCCAATTTAATTTTGAAATTGACTTGATCAATTCATGAATAAAAAGTTTTAAAATTTTATTTTGTTCCAATATCGTCATCTCCAATTTAGCGAATATTTTCTTGAATCTACAATGATGTCTCCTACAAATCATTAGATTTCGTTTCTTATATATACAAAAATATGCATATCCTATCTTTTGTTGATGGCATTTAATCGTTTTCTCATTTTCAATATAAAGGTCCAACAATGATGATAGCAGTTCAACAATCTTTAAGACATTTCCGGACAAATTTTCAAGAATACTGGGTTCAACCTTATCAGATGAGATTTCAATATTTTTAAATAACACGTTGACGCTTGAAATTACGGTATCCAGATGCATTTTAAGAAACTGACGTTTTTTAAAACTCTTGGAGGCTTTTTCTATTTTTTGCATATATGACAATATGGTATATTTGTGATTTTTTTTATTAAGACTTTTTACATTGTTAAGGAACTCGTTTGAAAGCATTTTATAATAAAATGTCTCTATAATGAACCTAAAATTGGTGAAGTTCTCAAGTTTTGAACAATATGAAATCAGCATTAGTTGAACACACCCGTATAACCTTTTTAATTGTTCGGACTCAATAGATTTACTCTTTGAATGACAAATCGTATATAACAAAGACTTATAAAGAGGAAGTATCCATCTACTTATATCTTTGTGATCAACCCCCTCACTAAATGAATTTAAAGTTTCAATGTCATTTGATGATTTAAAACTTGAATTAAAGAGTAAATAATGATTGATTGGCTCCAATTCTTTAAATAATATATTATTTTTTATATTATCTAATGGTGGCAACGTTAGGAACCATTTCAATTTGTCTTCGTTACCATACTTATGGCATATTCTATTATTTCTTGATTGCCTATAAGAAATGTTTTTTATTTCAACTCTTTGAATACTTTCCCACAAACTTGGATTTCTTTTCTTTATTAATGCTAAACACTATTGTTATTTATTCAAAAATAAGTATCTTATTCTTGAATTTTTGTTAGTAAATTGAAAACTTTTCAAATAAATGCAAATAATTTCTCTTCATCATACAATTAACAAATCATCATTATAATTGAACTCCATTTTTTGGTCTGATTGTTTATTCCTGTTTTTGAAAGTAATAAAACCTTTATTACGAACCTTTATCCTTTATTATACACAAGTTTTAAATATTTTTATCAGTTAACAGTCCATGGGCGGCTAAATTGTGATTGATGAAAATAATAAAAAAAGTAGTAAATCTTAACTAGTATAGAAATAATTAAAGTTAATATATTGTTTCAAATTTTTATCACTTAAATTATAAATACTTAATAAACAAATTGTAAAATCTTATTTAATAATTAAATGTTACTTTGTTTCAATTAGATATATAAACAAATTATTCGTATTTAAATTCTGACAATATTATAAAAGTAACGACAGTCTATCCTTTTAGATCATAGTTCATCTTCTAATTTCATGACAATACCTGTCTCATTAACTTCAGAAATCCCTGAGTCTATCATCAACATTTCTTCGATTATTTTTAATGATTCTTTATTGGAGTCACAGTTTTTCAAATGAGCTTCTGAAAACTTCTTGAATTTCGAAACTAATTTTTCATAATAATCTAACTTCTTTTTGATTATTTGATTTTCAATACGCATTTCATCATAGTCTTTTTGTAGTTGTAACTGTGCAAATTTCTTTCTTTGTCTACACTTTGATGCTGCTATTCTGTTTCTTTCCAATAATCTTGTTCTCTTCCAAGTGGATGTGCCAGGTATCGAATCATCCAGTTGATTAAAATTCTTAGATTGATTTTTATTTCCTGTGGAATTCAAATTTATGTTCACATTTGGATTCATGTTCATCTCGTGATTTTGAGGAATATTAACATCATGAATGCCATCATTATTGAGAGCTGCAGATATATGTTGTTGTTGCTGTTGATTCAACAAAGCCATTTGTTCCATTTGTTGTTGCTGGATACGTTGTTGTTGCTGTTGCTGTTGCTGCTTTTGTAGTTGATATTGTTGATTCAATGTCATTTTAATATACCCATCCTTCGCAGAGGAATCTCTTTTTTCTCTTTTAATAAAAGTTGTATAGTTATTGTTCATTTGTGCATTGCTATTGTCATTTGCTGTTTTTGCAATGCTTTGTGAGCTTCTTGAATGATCTTGAATATCAATAAAATTGTTCATTTGATTAGTGTGATAGTAATTATCCTTAGGTATAACAGAATCATCTGCCGTTGTCAATGGAGAAGTGGCGGAATCAGTTGTTTTATTTGAATTAGTGTCTATATTTGACGAACTTGAATTGTTATCAAAAGTATTTCTTGCATTAGGAAATTCCTGAAATTGTTGGTTATATTGAGTTTGTGGAATAATCTGCGGCACAAAATTTTGTTGTAACATTTGTTGTTGTATTTGTTGTTGAAATTGTTGCTCTTCAAAATGCTGTTGATCCTGTTGTTGTTGTTGAGGAGGAGGAGGAGGAGGAGGGGGATGGTGATGTTGACTATTAAATTCGTATTTATGTGGCATTGGAGGTGGTTGGGAATCGTAAAGATTATCCAAAGTTTCTAGATCTTCACCCAACTGGCTAATTTGACCATTTGAAATTGAAATTCTTCTTCTTCTTCCGGGGTCGTCGTACATCATCGATGAAGTTTGAAATATTGGTGGGTTAGTCATTGGTAAATGACTTACATCAACACCGAACGGCTGAAAAAAAGGTGATAATGCTTCTTGTATTGATGGGTCGTTCATGATATGGCGATTTGAGTAAACTGAATTATTAAATAACATTTGTCTTTTAATCATATCATTATTATTGTTGGCGTCGCCATGACTGTAGTTACTTCCTAAATTATTTGGATCAGGTATCCCATGGTTACCGTTATGATTGCTTCTGTCACTATTACTATTATTTCTACTACTATTGTTATTATTTTGATTATTGTTATTGAGAGTTACATTAGTATTAGTATTTGTAGTGGCGTTAGTAGTAATACTTGAATTATTGTTATTGTTATTATTTACATTATTGTTATTATTGGTATTTTTGCGCGTATTAGTTGTGGTAATACTATTATTATATTTGTTGTCATTAGTAATCATTATGTTGTCATTTATTATATCATTATTAATATGATTTTTTTTAATTTTTGAATATGATTTACGATTTGGCATTCTTAAATTATCTTCAAGTTTTATTATATTTGTTTTTATATTTAATTTATTCCCCGTATGAAGATAAGGATCAATGATGTTCTTCTTATGATGATTTAAGAAGTTTGTATTAATAATCGAATTTTCACTAGGATAATTTGTCTCAAATTTCAAACCTAAAAGATTATTGTTGTTAATTGAAGTTGGAGTATTGTTATGATAATAATTATTTATAAAACTTGACTCACTATTATTAATTTTATTAATAATATTATTAAATTCATTAATTTTATTAATTTTATTAAATTTAATTGTTTTATTTGAATTTAATTTTAAACTCGAACTGTTCTTTTTCTTCTTTTCCAAATTCTTATTCTTATTACTATTTTTATTCATTAATAATTTATCTGTTACTATTGAATTATGACAACCAATAGTGTTATCTACGGACGTTTTCATGCTAAAGAGACTTCTCAATACCTAATTCTTAATTTATGTATGTTTAATTTTTTGAAACCTTGAAAATCTTATTAACTATTTCTTTTTTTTTTGTTTCTGTGGTCAAAAAAAATAATGGTGATTACTATTAATTTTAAAATTGGAGTTAGTACTGGTGTTAGTTAGTACTGGAGTTAGTATTGAATTACAAGGCTTATATGATATAATCCTTGTTTTTCTTTTTCTTTTTCTTGACTTGGATTGTAGATGTGAAATTTCCAGTAAACTTAACGCACAACCTGTAGTCTAAAATTCACAATTTGGTAGTATTCGTTCCTGTTTGGTTTAAATAGCGGACCAACCGAATGACAATTAAAAAAAAAAAATAATATGTATATAAAGCAGAAAAATGATTTACGCAATAAAATAAAAAGAAACAAATTAGAAAACCCACACCAAATTAAAAGAAAAGACGTAGTAATGTCTTGGTGTATCTCTTTTTTTGTTGTTCTTGTTGTTGTTTTTTTTAAATTTTTAATTATTTTAAAATGATTCGCTCCTGCTTCTTTCTAGTAGATTTTTGTTTGAGTCTGTAATGTTATATTCTTCCCCCCTGGTAAATGTCTACAACAAAGAGCAGAAAGAAAAAGAAACTGGGACACACTAATCTTCCGATATTCTAAAATGTTTTTTTGTTTTTTTTTGTTATATTCTCTGCGTGAGTTTTGTGTAAGTGCTATCCCTACCAAATTTAAAACACACTATCCTCTGGGGTCCTGCGTATGACGAAAACTCGAACAGAATTATACCTTTCTGCAATAAAATTAACTAAAGTATTCTACGGTATCTTATGGTATCCTGTAAAGTACTCTGGTTCTGCACTGCTGGCAGCTATTCTTTTGTCAGTATGGTTGTTAGTTTGTTTGTTAGAATAACGCAGTTAGACAACTACGCAAAGAACAACTGCTGGACGAGAATAAAAAAAAGTAGCAGAAAATTTGGGTTGTTAGGATAATTCTTCTTACAATTATCTCTCTGTTCTTATGCGTTTGTATTCTGCCGCCACTTACCCTTGGTCTTTTAGCTTCTGTTGTCAAGCAATTTTAATAAGGAATATTCGATTGGTGCGAATCTGTATTTATTTTAATATTTTATTTTTTTTAATTTTTCCTCAGAAACAAACACACACACACTCTCAAATCCACGAAATATAAATTTAGAAATGACTTTGGCACACAGTTTCTATGTATCCTCTGCGTCTTAATACCTCTCTCTTTCTTTGTTCTCCCTATCTCTCTCTGACTCTCTCAGTCTCTGTCTCTCTACGAATATATGTCTATCCCAATGTGTATATGATTAATTCTACACCTCCTTTTCTCTTTACAGAAGACAATACAAATTAGAATAAATCTTTGAGATGACAAATTATGTATGTCAATTAGTTACGATTATTTCCTGTTTGATTGAACAGAGAAGAAGCACCTAGTGTGTCGTTCGTATTACGCAATACCTAACAATTAACAATTAACAATTAACAATTATACCTGTTTAAGTTTATTTATTACCAGGACTTACCGTTGTAATCAGTATGGTATGGTAATAGTAAAAAAACAGAAATACGGATTCTAGGCCTCTGTTTCTTTATATTATGATTATTATTATTATGACTATTATAATTATTATTATTATTCTTAATATTGGTGTGTTTGTGATTATTCTCTTTTTTTCTTGGTCTATTTTAGTAACAATGTAATATTATTATGTATCTCTCTATCAACTATTACTATTACGGTTGTTCCTACTTTCGATACTATTATTTTTTTTTTAAAAAATGTTTTATCGTTTGTTATAATGATGATTACGAGATGTTAACCTTAGATCATATACTGGTAGTGTTAAATCACTTGTTTTTGAAAACTCTAATCTTAGCCTGAAGAAAGAAGAGACAAAAGTAAGCAACTTTACAATAAAAAATATGTTTTACTCTTCACTCACAAGTTTTACATATTTATATATACAAGATCAATTGATTATTTAATTATATTTGTCATTATGAATAGGTCATTCATCATTATATAATAATTGTTTTTTTTGTTATGTCAACATAACAGTATCTTTAATAACCTAGATTGTGTTTTTTATTTTTTAGATAATTTTACAAGGAACGATTGAGAAGAAGCTTCGGTAACCTGTATTTTTGTTGATATATCTTAATCGACAGAAGATTGCTTTCTCCAAAATTTAATAAGATGTTTTTTTTTCCAATAATGAACTCATACAAATATATATATATAATATACAATATATATTTATATATGCCTAGATTTAATATAATCGGAATTAATAGCTATAACTATTATATCCAATTTTCTTTGCCTTGAGATTTAGACCCTTTATCAAATCTTTTAGTTAACATTGTCTAATATATTTTCTCCATTAATTTTAATGTTATCGAAACAAATATAAGCATATAAAATATATACTATAAACACCGAACCAAGAATGAATCATTTCAACTAAATACCCCATAATGAAGAAGAAATTTCATAAATTGATGTATTGAATCTTATTATACATACAAGACACTATTTGAACACAGCCCCCCCCCCCCCCCCCCC
>JAJLTH010000014.1:0-124239 GCA_030568035.1 Tetrapisispora nanseiensis | reverse complement strand
TGATTGTATACAAAGAAATATGTAAACCAGAAGCAAATAAATAAAAACAGAAGACAAAATATTGCTATTTACTAAAATCGGAAATAAATACTTAAATTGTTAAGTTTTACATTAAAAATATCGTCTTTCTGTTATGTCATATTTTTCACTGCTCCGTAGTTTTTATATTACTTGTAGGAATTGGATTGTGTCATCATAACGACAACAAGTGTAATAGTTCAAAAGATGCAGAAATTAGAAAATGGAAGTTTTAATCATTACGCAATTGGATTTCTTTTTCTACTACCCTCTACGTCACCTACGCCGTTTACCTGCGCTGTCATGTACATATTTAATAATCATAGAAAAAAATAAAAAAGAAAAACAATTACAATGCATGCTTGTATGTTTACTACATTTCTTGGTATAAAAGTATTCTGCACTATCACCTAAAATAGATTACTTTTAATATTTTACACTAATAAATCGTACAACTTACTAAAATCGGAGACATGAAAAATAAAATACCAAGAAGTGGATTCTAACCTTCTTTATTCTTCTTTCTCCGTAAACTTTTTATATTTTTGTTTAATTTTTGCAGGATTTAATACAAATTTACTACTGCTACTTTTCACTAAACAATAAGAAAAAAAAGATAGGAAATATACACACTTTTGTTAACAAATTACGAAGTATCTTGATAATCATAAAAAGGGTACAAAACTTATTTTTAACGAAACACACATTCTATTTATAATAATTTGAAACCATTTAACTTAATTAAAAAAAAAACACAAAACCATTTCTTTACATTAGTGGCTTTTTTGTTTCCTAATTAGTGTAAAAATTCCTATTGTACATATTCTTATCCGTATTCGGTATTTTTACTGTTTTTTTATTTTTAAAATTTTGTAATACTAGTGATGCAGAGGTAGGGTAAAAACAATGTCACAAAAAAAAAAAAACAAATGTGAGTTTCGGAGTTGTTTCATCCAAGTGTCACAAAATTGAAACAATTAACCGTTTAAGCTTAATGGATTTTGAATAATTTATTCGAAATCCATTTTTTTCTAAAATATATTGTCAATTGTTTTAGTTCAAGTTTCACTTTTGGTTATATTAGATTTTATTAATATCAAAGCTAATTATATATATTAAAAATATTGATTCAGTTCATCTATTTATATGTCAAACTACTATGAGGCTTCCTATCTTGGAAGCATATATTCGAAATTCTTAAAAAAATGTTTAAGTTATTGACTAAATTGGACTCTTTGCCAGAGGAGGTCATAATTGAAAATGAAAGAGGCTTCACTCTTTTAGGTCATAATGTTTATTCTTCAAAAATGCTCGTGCCGAGATTGGATCCACCAAGGTTTCAACTTTATAATAAGTTTACAAATAAAATAATTAGCATTCTAGTTAATAGAACTAACTTGTCCAAAACTATAGAAAACATCTTTCCAATCAAATTGACAGAGAGTTTTGACGAGGAATCAAAACAAATAAGAAATGAAAACTTTAAATGGTACGTATTAGTTGATAATGATGGAAATTTAGATAACGATGATCAAGGTTGGTTTTACAGTTGGAATTTTAGAAATAGGAACTGGAAAAATAAAAATGGAATTGTCAGAAGAAGAATATGGATCCGTTTATTAGAAAATGATTGCACGTAGAAAGTGGAAGCTATGATACATTTTGTCAAGATAATAATAAATTATTTTATATAAATATCAATATAATGTCAGATCTTAAAAACTACTTGTTATACAACTCTCTCATTAAATTAATTTTTGAAGTAAGATTTACAATGCAACCTGACAAATTGAATATTTACAATGTTATCTAACTCACAAAGTTTTGTATCTCATTTAATTTATTCAGTATTCAACAATTCTATACTTCATGGTTTAGTATATAGCATAGTATTTCTCACAATTATAAAATACTTTGAAAATTTTCCAATAACTTTATATGTAAAGATACCTCCAATCACTAGTGAAGTAGGTAATACGATCCAACTGAATAAGACTATATATGAGAGTACACAATATAATGAAACATTTGCCCAAGATGTTTTGGATGGATTCGTTCAAAATACAATAGATAATACTAATACATATATTCGTGATTCCATTATAACTCCATGGTATGATAAATTTACTGCTCAAGTGCAAGCCTGGAATAATGCTTCTACTAATGACATTAATAAGAGAATTGTTTATTATGAATCACTAGGTCAATTTAATAACAGCATATATACAGAAATTGAAGAATCAAATAAACTAATATTGGAAACAATTCAGACTTTATTCTCAAATAAGTTTGAAATAAGTACAACTGATGACGATGAGTATGCTAATTCAATAAAAAATTTGACAGTTGATACATCCTTCTTAAATCAAATGTTTAATAATGTCACCGAAACACTGAGTGTATTATATTTAATTAAACCTGAAGTTATTTTGGCAAACTATTCAAAAAATATGATTTTCGAGCTTCCACTAAATAATACCAAAATAAATGATATTACAAACACATTTCTATTAGGTTTTTCTAGTCTGACCAAACAAATTGTCCAAAAACATGAACCATCTAGCACAATCTTTCAAGACTTTATTAATAGTAATTTGAATTACATTGGAAACAGTGCAGACAGTACAAACAGTACAGCCGAATTTACAACAAATTTAAAACTACTGAACCGAGGTCGTCTTAATACAGCTAATATATTAATATATTGTGCCATTGTTACTACTACTGTAATTTGTATAATTATGGAATATCAGTTCTATAAACTCAGAAATATTATATTTAATGACATGTTTTCAAAAATAGTGGACTATAATGATTCCGAAAAAACAACTACATTGTATTTCTTTTATAGAAATAAAATTGTTGAACTTATAGATAATTTAATGAATCTTTTAGCCTGCTCTATTACCGATTTATTAATACAATTTTGGCCCAAACTAGAACAAATAAAGAAAATATTATACAATGTCAATGTAACATTATTTTCAAGTTCATCTATATTGGTAATGATTACATTTATTATTTGCATGGTTGAGATATTATTTTCTTTAATCGATGGAGAAAATATAGTTCAAACTGAGCCAGTAATCAGCAAAGAATCTGCGAATAAAAATTTTCAGGTATCTTTCCACAGTTATAATACAACAAATTCTTGGTTTAACAAGGCCACACCATACCTTATAAATGATTACTATGAATTTAATGCACTTAATGATATATCGAACATTAGTTCTGCTGTTGTAAACCTCACCGAGACATACCAAGAACTTCTTTTATCAGAATTGAATAAAGATATAAATAGCAAATTATTCAATAATGAAAATGGTGTGCTGACTAATTTAACCAAGTTAGTGTATAAAGAAGTTGAATCAATTGATCATGAATTAACAAGCCATGGATTGGAACAGTTATCCAATATTAACCTAAATAGTTTACTCACTAATATCACCCTACCGCATTCAATTTTTTTGAATGCAGATCTCCCCAAAATATTAATGTTTTCTTCCTTTACCCAAACATTAACAGAATCAATCGCATTAACTGTAAACCAATCTTCCAATGAGGGAGACTATAGCACAATAAATGCCAACAACTTTAACATAACATTAAAATCTGACTTTAATAAAAACTCAACAAAGTCTGTGAAAATATGGTTAATTACTCCAATTTTCATGGTGACTTTCGTGTACTTAGTACTATATTTTATAACATTAAATTTTACATAATAAACATATTCCAATATAAAATTGTTTTTATTTAGAAATGCAACTACTAAGGAATTTATTTTACACCGATTTGTGACATGATACCTGGCCATTTCTTTAATGACATCGTTTTATTATCTCTTAATTACCAGATGATACATATAAGATCACACCTCACGATTGTACTAAGCTTTCTTCTTGCGGTCTTTCTTTTTTCACACTAAAAAAAAAGTTGAAATTTTCGATGCTTTGAATGCTCATGAAATAATAGGTTTTTCATAATAAGATGAAAATTTTTAAGCTTGCAACAATCCAAATATTTTTCGATGGATGATTTGAAGATGAATGTAAATGCATTCATATCACCAATTGATATTTAGGTTAGTGCCTAATTAACTTATACAGCTAAAGACATTTATTAAATATTTGATATTTGAATTGAAAGGGTATTGCGAAGTTAATATTAATATTAATATAAAGCCAATATCTATCAAGAACTCTATTTTTTTATTTTATTTTTTTTGAATATATTGAAAGAAAATTAGTGTATTCATTTCATAAAAACAAAATCAGATACAAATTATTTATGCTACCGTATTTATAGGACACCAATTTAATACGTGAACATTGTTTTTTAATTTATTTCATTTAATGTTATTTTTGTCCGAACAGCTACTATAACAAGAAGTTTAACCACCACCAATTAGATAACTTTACGTCAGTTTCTCACAAAATGGCACATAGAAAGTTGCAACAAGAAGTTGACAAGGTTTTCAAGAAAATTAACGAAGGTCTTGAGATTTTTGATACCTATTATGAAAGACGAGAAAATTGCACAAATAACCCTTCTCAGAAAGAAAAATTGGAATCTGATCTTAAAAAAGAAGTTAAAAAACTACAAAGATTGAGGGAACAAATAAAATCATGGCAAAGCTCACCAGATATAAAAGATAAAGACTCACTTCTTGATTACCGAAGGTCAGTAGAGATAGCGATGGAGAAATATAAGGCTGTTGAGAAGGCTTCTAAAGAAAAAGCATATTCGAACAATAGTCTTAAAAAATCTGACAATCTTGATCCTGAAGAACTAGAGAGACGAGAAGTATCAGAGTATTTGTCGCAACAGATTGATGAATTAGAGAGACAATACGAAATATTACAAACCGAAGTTGACAAATTATTACTACTGGGGAAGAAAAAGAAAACTGCAACACCTGCTAATTCCGAAAAGAAGGAAGCCTTGAAAAATTTACAAAATAGGTATAGATGGCATCAACAACAAATGGAATTAGCTCTTCGACTGCTTGCGAATGAAGAATTGGATGCGCAAGATGTCAATGATATCAAAGACGATATCAATTACTTTGTCGAAGCTAACCAAGAAGAAGATTTTATTGAAGACGAGTCCATATATGATAGCTTAAACCTGCAATCAAATGAAGCAATTGCACATGAAGTAGCTCAATCATTTGCTGCACAGAGAGCGGACGAACAAGAGAGTGACGACGATTCTATAATCAAAGATTCCTCAAAACTATCAAAAAAAGAACTGAGAAAATTAGAACGAGAAGCGAAGAAAGCTACAAAAGAAGCTGCTAAATTATCCCAAAATATAATTAATTCTGAAGATACAAACGACGTAAAACCCTCCATACCAAGCGCTTCTCAAAGCCCAGTGATATTAGAATCGACATCACCCGTCATTAAGACCAACTCTTTATCACCAACTTCGTCTACAGATAGAAACACTTCTTTAGACTTGACTCCTTCAAATACAACTGCTCCCAGCACTGCAAAAAGTACGGAACAGTCCAAGCTACCTTCCCTTAAATCTAGTCAATCATTGTCATCAACCGTTAGACCACAAACTCCGGAGAACCAGGGCCACCAACATATTCAGATTCATAATGGTGTAGCTACAACCTCAACATTAAAACCTGCTACGATTCCTGCAAAACCTGCTGGTGAGTTAACGTGGGCAGCAGCAGCCAATCAAGGAATTGAAAAAGTCAAAAAGAATACATTGCCTTCTTTATCATCAAGTCAAACAGCACCTACCATTTTGGGTACAGGTAAAGTTCACACAACTGATTTAGGTCCATCCACACCGACTTTAGCTAATCCTATTCTAAATCAGCAATTAGAGAGAGCAGGAACACTGCCTTCCTTAATAAACACTTCTGAGATCACTGGAAATAGTTTAACTAGATCAATTGTTACCAAACCGACTTCTAATCCAAGCCAAGTAGTCGACGATCATGTACACAATTACTCTCTTGATACAATTGGTGACTTATTAGCAGATGATTATGTATCTGACTTAACCGATGATGAATTAGAAATGGAGGTGCCTCTTTCAACCCTGAATGCATCTGAATTGATAAAGAGAGAAAAGACAATTGAGTTATTAAAGGAACAATATTCAAAAGAAAATAATTTGATAACTCTTCCAAATGGTATTCAGCAATATGTTTTAGGAAGAATAATTCATGACAATAACTTAAATCAATATTATGGGGTATTGGGAGGTTATCGAAAATCGCTAGATACTATCAGAATACCAAGACTGGACGTTTTGCCAGAGGGTGTTAATCCACCTACTCCATTAGATGCGTTCAAAGGTACTCAACAGTGGGATTTAGCAAGGTCGACGTTATCTGACATACAAATAAATTCTGATAATCAGCCAAATGAATCCATTTTAGAAAAATTTAAACACTTGGATGTGTTCACATTGTTTTATAATTTTTATTTTTCTGTGACATCGATTGAACGTACAATTGCAGCAAAAATATTAGTTGAACACAATTGGATACAGTTAAATAATGGAATCATGTGGTTTTTGAGGCAAGGGGAGGCTAAGTTTACTAATGAAACGAGCGAAATTGGAGATTATAAGATTTTTAGAGCCGATGATTGGACTGTAATAGATAAAGTTAATTTCAAACTTGATTACAGTACCATTATGGATCCACTAATCGAGTTGAAACAGACGGATAATGTCGTTGATAAGGGAAACCAGAGTCCAGGTAACATGAGTCATGGAAAACAGTTATTACAACAGTTAAATCGAGGTAAAACATCAGCTTAGTGAATATATAAGTCTGGTACTAACTACATCTCAAGGAGTTTTATTTATTTCAAATTGTTTGTCTATTTAGCATTGTTGTAACATTGAATTTGTTAATTTTATTTTGTTTTGTAATTTATAATCTATATAAGGAATGTTAGATATTTTAATGAACACAATATCATGGTAATCGAAGAATAAATAATTAAAATGCGTATTTTTTTAAAATGACTTACTTTTATTTAAAATATGAATGATAATGCAAATGTTATAATTTAATATTTTTACATACAAGGATATTACACACCGGAAGAACCAAATTTATCTGACCATTCCTTATATCTCTGAAGGCCTTCTTGAGATACTGATGGTTTTATGTAATCCAAACTGGCTACAAAATCGTTTATTGTAATCGCCCTAATTTGATCTCTTGGAGTATCTAACAACTTTTCACCTAATTCTCTTAAAGGACCCATTGCAGCATCTTTTGCTAGCGAAGTTATATCACTCCCTGAGAACCCCTTAGTTAAACTGACTAATTTATCAAAATCTGCTTCTTGTATATCATATCGTTGGTGTGATAGCAATTTTTTCAGATGTACTTTACGAGTTTCATCTTCTGGTAATGGTATATACTGACGTCGAACGAATCTTCTTCTTGCTGCTTCATCAATACTCCATGGAAGATTGGTCGCAGCTAATAGTAACACTCTTTCATCATCTGTATCAGAAACTTTACCAGCTGCTGCACTTGATAGTGACGACCACTGCACTAAAAATTCATTTTTGATTCTACGACTTGATTCATTTTCTCCATCACCATCTCTGCTCCCCATTATTGAATCAATTTCATCAACAAATATTATTGATGGAGCTAACTTTTTTGCGACAGCAAACAAAGCTCTAACCAATTTTTCACTCTCACCCAAATATTTAGATGTTAAACTAGAAGCACTTATTGAGAAAAATGTCGATTTAGATTCAGTTGCAACCGCTCTAGCTATCATTGTTTTACCAGTACCAGGAGGACCAAATAGTAACATACCTGTAACAGGTTCTCGTAAACCTCTAAATAGATCTGGACGTAAAAACGGATACACTACTGCTTCCTTTAATGAGGATTTTGCTGCCTCTAAACCAGCAACATCGGTCCAATGAACTTCATCACCTTGAATAACAATTTCTGAAAATATTTGTTTCGCAGCAGTCTTATCAATACCATGTAATGATTCAATTATATCATCTTCCAACTTTTCTTTGGTAAGCTCGATCTCAACTTCATTTTCTTCCACTGTATTCATCGTGTCAGTAGATTTATTTTTTTTTGCACTAATCTTAGGTGTAGCGACGTGAGATTTATTAATTTTGGATACTACCTTTTTATTACTAGGAGCTTTTGCCCTCTTATCATTCTTAACCTGGCTATTAGGTGTTCTCACTCTTGGTACTTTGAAATCTTGTTTCTGTGGCCTTGCCTCTACTCGCTTCTCATTATTTGATGAGGTTGGCACGGAGGACCCTTGTAGTGTCTGAGGTCTATTTGTTATTCTTGTATTTATTTGATTAATTTTTGGATTTGTTTTGGAAATAGAATCGTTAATATTCTTATTTGAATTGATTGATTTTGAGGAGATCATAGGTTTCTTTTGTACCGAATCAGTAGAAACAGAGGATTGAAGTTTGCTCCTAATGGCACTTCTTGGTTTTTCTGTTAGAGCCGGTGATGATTTATTTATTTTTTCTTTTACCATTGTATTCGTTTTCTTATTAGTTTTTGTTTTCGATATGGTGGGTTTCAATTTGGGTTTTTCAAGGGGTTTCAGTGTTTTCTTTTCTTTTGTAAAACTAGAAGACGGAATTAAAGGTGATGAGTCTAATGATAAATTTGACAAGTCATCTTCTGTCTTCGAAAGTTGCTCCAATGTTTTTAATCTTTCCAAATCTCTTTTATCAAAACTTAGGTAACTATCATAGTAACTTTCAAATTCAAAACTGTTCTCATTTTCACCACTTTCCGTCACATTTTCTTCATTCTCTGATGATTCTGATGATAAATCTATTAACGCTTTATCATTTGCGCTTCTTCTTCTTGTCGTATTGTTTAATATGGGCTCTGATGTATCGTGATCAATTTCTACACTCGATGTACTGCTATTACTGACATTAAAATAAAGTTGGTTTGGTATTTCAAATGGTTTTGAGATCAACGAATTAGTCTTTGATGGACTGGAAGACCTCGTAATTATTGGTGCCGATATTTTATAGGATGCATTTGAAAGAGCCTGCTTATGATAATGATCCTTTGGCTTCCTAAGAGTTCTTGCCATTTTGTTTGTGTGATTGTGCAAATTTGGTGATGCAAGCGAGTAAGATTTTTTCACAAGTGAAGATGATGGAGATGCAGATTTGTTTGATTTTATACTATTACTTCGATTCTCATGCCGTTGAAGTCCTCCACGATTATATGTGCTCTCTGCGCTTAGTCTTTTATTTTGATTATTGTCATTAACTTTATTTTGAAGACGTTCTAAATGTAAAGTTGCTTTGTGGTACAGCTCTCTTACTCCATTTTTTAAACTTATCTCATCTTTTGTATAATTTTGTGTATTTGGGTAACTGTGATCAATAACTGTAAGTTGATAAAGAACATCCGTATTTAAAGCTTTCCAACCTTGTAACGATCTATTAATTTCACCTTGTTCTTCTAATTTTAAATAGTAGATGGATTCATTTGCCACTTTGCTATATAAATCAGTTAAATCTGTTAAAGGTTGTGGTTTTTTTTTAATACGACTCCATTTAGATAATATGTTATTATAATTTGATGCATCCATGTTGTATATTAAAGCAACAGAAAAGTATAGTCAAATAGGAAATAACAGTTATAATGCTGAATTGAACTGGTGTATTGAAATTCTACAAATATCTCTTTTTCACTTGATTTGTTTTTATAAAATTATGACTGTCAAAATTAATATAACTTGATATGGTCAATATACTTTCAAATTGTGAGTTATCGGTATAGACAATAAAAATTCAATGAACTGCTTTCTTTATGAAAATTGCATATATATATATACCCTCAAGTACACTTCAAAAGATGTCATAAGATGCAGTTGCAATATTTTTTACACATATATATTTTAACTTAAATGATTAAACAGATCATAATTTTAAAATTTTCCTTATACATACTTCACTTGAAGAAAGTTTCATTCACAATTTTTCACTATGATTTCAAAGCCTTTATTCATTAAGTTATTCACTATGAAGCCAAAAAAAAAAAAAAAAAAAAATTGAATTAAATCCCAGAGAAACCTTCGTAGAGATGCACCTGTTTTTGAAATCAGAAGAAATCAAAGATTTCGAAACTCATTTTTGACATATTTCCAATCTAAGGTTGCTTATTGTTTTGTGGGGTTTTAAAATATTTGTAGAGACCAACAACAACAGAAGCTGTTATTAGTTAGACACTAGCGACTGGGATTTGGAGTGTGTTGCTGGTGTTAGCTTAGGGTGCCGTAATTATACGATTATGTTATTAGTTGAGAAATTTCAAATATTTGGTATTGGCATAAACATCTCGCTATACACATATACATACATACATATATATATATATACTCGTTTACTTGCGATTATATAACTCTCATTGAGTTTGTGCAATTCTGCATTTTGCATTTAAAATAATATGTTAATAGGCCATGATATAATAGCCAGAATTAATGTTGCTTTAGCAAGCCACCACACATGTTGGATGGCAAATGGGCACAAGGAAAAGTTCCATTCCCATTCTTTAGTCGATTTATTGAATATCCCCGTGACAATGCCGGTATTACCACCATAATCTCCCATAACTGAACGGACAGTGATCTCTTTTATATGATTTTTTTCGTTCGTTATTTCTTTTCCACAATTCCATGAATTTGTTATTTCTTGCTTATTATAAATTGTCTCACAACCTTCATGATCATGGCCAGTCAAAATAATTCCAGGCTCGCCATTCTTGAAAATAATGTTCAAAACTTTATTGGTGACATCTTCACTTAAATGGTTTTGAGACCTTAATAAATTGGCTTTGTAAGGCTCCTTTTCATAATCAGAAGGATAATATCTGAATAATGGTCCATCATAGCATAACCCATCTTTTTTGTAAAATGGTACGTGTGTTAATAAAACCGTGCTGCCAGTGTAATTCCTGTTATCTAACTCTGACAAGAATTCCCAAGTTGCATCTATGAACTCTGGTTGTAAAGAAGGTCCTTCCAACAATAAGGAATTAAGTATAACCAATCTCCATGGGTGATCTGTATCTTTATCGTACTCAATCCAATAATTACCTTTGCCAAATAATTCATGATATCTTGCCATATGTTGATAGGTTACATCACCTGAATATCCAACATCATGGTTACCAGTGATATTTATAAATAACAAATCCTCATTTTCAGGATCCCAAGAATAAACATCAGTATAGCTGTATTCGTCGGACCTATTATGTGATTTTCGTTTCTGATCAAACTCATCACCCCATTTTACCCAATCAACCTTATACTGCCCATCATCATCTTGGTTTCTGTCCTTTAAGGTTGTTAAATACGTAGTATCTCTTTTGTACAATCTAGTTAAATAACGACTTGTTCTATTATAGAATTCAGAATCACTAATCCATTGTGATGAAAATAAATCTCCTAGAATAGCTACATGTGTAGGGTTCAATCTCTCTTTCATCATCGAATAAATGTGACCTAGATAGTTATCGTTTGCATAAACGTCTAATTTCCCAAAGTAACTTGTCTTCTTCCAAATACCCTTTATCTGAGGATCACCAAATGCTAACATACGTACAGTGGGAACATCATTCACGTTATTGGAATTTCTTTTCGAATAAACCTGTTCTTGCACGTCGTCTTTATATTGGTTTATTTTATACAATAGTTTCTCCATCGTTGACATCTCAGCTTCGACGTTCTCATTCAATTTATTGTCGGAACACTTCCATGAACATTTGCTTACATTAAAAGAAGGAAAAGTATAAATGTATATATTGCTAAATATCGCTAGAAGAGTAGCAAGGTACGTAAACCTTTTAAAACCAATAGACACCATCCTAAACAACTTTGATTGCAAATAAATGCCGATGAGTAGCCCAGCTATTCTCTCAAAAAAATATAGCTTGATTACAGTTTCCAAAATGTTACTGAATCGAAATAAATATGGTAACAACAAGAACTAATAAATATAATTTTATCAATTAAATACTTAAAGCCTTATCCTGAATCTCAACATATCTTTCTCTGTTTTCAAAGTATTCATTTATTTTCCTGAATTTTACCTTGAAATGTCTCGGATTTAAACTATTCAATTACTGAAAATTCAGATTTGGGTCATTAAAAGACACTAACAAATATGGCCATTGTTGATGATAATACACATTGGGAAGAGTATTATTAACTTATATCAAGACAAGTTAATTCATTTTTTCCTTTACGGTGATGATATCTTAAGTTTTCAATTTATTTAATTTAATATTTTATTTATCATTTATAAATATTGATATAAAATATATTACATTATATTAATGAATTATGAGGTGAATTTTTCTTATTTCTTATTCTTTCCTTTTTTCTGTTCTCCAAGAATCATTTCTTCAAAGACTCTAGCTTCTTCTGCTTCTTCTGGCGATCTCTTTGCACTTTCAAACTTATCGGCTATAAATAGTAATGCCTTAGCCTTCAATAGACGCTCTTTGGAAGGAACAGACTTATCGTTCAAAATTTTATTACAGACTTCCTTTAATTTCCTCTCCAATTCAAATTTTGACATTGCCCACATAACACCAAGTGCTTTACCTGCCATCATGCTTTCAAATTTGGCACGTTCATATTCATCCAATTCGTCTGGGTTAACATCATTCATTTGGCTCATAGCTTTTTGTGCTTCTAAACCAGTAGATAATAAGTTATAGGTATCTTTTACTGTTCTGGCATTGTCACGGGTACCAGTAAACAATTTAGAGAAACCATATGTCTTTTTTGATATAATATAATTATTGGCTTTGGTTTTATAGACTCTTGCTAATAAATGTAATAACTCCATACCAAAACTCTCTAATTTCAACTCTTCAATTTCTTGATCAAGTTTACTAGTGAATTCATCTAAATGGTTTTCTTTAACTGCAAGTAAATAATCAGCAATTTTAGTATTCAATTTCTCAGATAATTCATTTACTTGTTTAGCTACTTCTTCACGTCTTTTTTTTTCCATTTCAAATAATTTTTCTCTTTGCTCCTTAGATGCTTTTTTCTTTTGCGCAGCTTCTTTCTTTGGGTCATGGTGCACCATTGATCCATCTGCATTAGTTTCACCATTTTCAGCATTATCTTCAGATTTTGCTGATATTGGGTTACCATTCTCATCATAACCTTCTGCGACATCATTTAATTCTTTTAAAAGAGAGAATTCACCGATCCAATCCTTAAAACCATCACCACCAAATATCGTAGTGAAAAATTCTTGAGCATCTTCAAAACCAGCATTTGGAACTGCATCATCCTTACCGTATTGATCATACTTAGAACGTAAACCAGGATCACTTAATACTTGGTATGCCTCACCTACAGCTTGAAACTTCGATTGAGCATCTGGATCATCAGGATGTTTATCTGGATGTGTCTGCATAGCCCTCTTACGATAGGCTTTTTTTATTTCAGCTGGTGTAGCATCGGTAGCAACTCCTAATATATCATAATATTCTGTTTCTTTAACCATGGTTAACTTTTATATGTGAGTTTTGCTCTAATTGGCTTATTTTATTTTTCTCTGTTAGTTTATAATTTACACTTATGACTTAAATCTCTTCACAATGTATATTATTAGAAATTGTCTATTCAAAAATCAAAGAAAACACAAATGTACTTCACAATTGGTTACTATATATAATTAAAAACAATATGGCATTAAAATAAATATCTTTGTTATCACCATTTCTTATTGCTTTCATTGTGTTTTCTTATTTTTATGGTGGTTTTTTTAACTTCAAAATTGCCGAATTTCTGAATACTGCGAGATCGAATTAAAGAACCCTTCCGATTTAAGTCAGAAGATTCTTCAAGGCTTTTGTTGATAATAAAGTAATGTCATCAAATTATTTTAATTTTATAAGAGATGCTATTTATATTTTTTTGAATAAATGTGCCAAATGGGCATGATTTGATGATATCGATGATATTGAAATTTTTATGTTGTTTGATATTTTATATAATTACACTTCACTCTCTAGATTATCCATGTTTTCTTTTCTTTTTCTTTTTTTTTGAAGATTTGTATATATTTGATACATAAAATTGAAAATTACATATACATCAACATTATTTACATGCTAATTATAACATGTTCAATTGACGACAAAAAGTAATGAACAACAACAACAAATACTTGTCAATGATCCGCTAATGTTCATTGTTGCCTACTTTACTGTATTGTCGCGTATTTTGGTTTAAGCAGTAACGGACTATAGAAAAGTATAATACTCGACCAATTCCTTCTTAATAGACCATTTTTCTACCTGTGATAGTTCTTCTTGTTGGTTGGTTTTCTTTTTCTAGTTCCTTGTCATCATCCAGCTTAGCTCTATTTAGAACCTTAACGAAAGTGTCTACCCTAAATCTCATTCTGGAGTGCATGTAAGCCTTAGAACATTTGATATGATAATGGAAATAGTTTCTGAATAATGTTAGTTGTGAAATAGACATGTTTTGTAATTCTTCAGTTTGGAAATGACGTGGAAACAAAACAAATGTGATAAATCTTCTGCTGGCATCATTTTGTGGGTTACGTTGGCTTGCAAAAGATTGTAATTCTAATGGTGGTTCATTTGAAACCAATACTTGTGGAGCAGATTGGATACTACGGTTTCTCTTTCTGGCATCAACAAACTCTTGTAAAAATACTTTCCCCAAAACTTTGTCAGTTTCATCTTCGAATATTGTTTCGAAAATAACTGTAACACGATCATTTGAAGCTTTAATAAAGAATTGCTCGTCGTCTCTGTTTTGAATGTTGTATACTTTTTGGGAATCAATCGAAGATCCGTCTTCTGGAGCTGGTAACTTACTTAATTCAAAATATTCTTGGAAAGCAAGAGAAAATGGGAAACTTAAAATTTTAGTCTTCAATAGAGAAGCTTCAATCACAGAATCGTTAGTCAAAGAAGCTAAATCAATTAAAAGGGTGAAATCATAACCTGGTTCAACACTAGGAGATGCACTTATTCCAGAGAAAGCTTGATATTTTGCTTGTAAAAATGGGATTAAACCATTTCCAGAATCAGATTGTTGAACAGTTTGCCAAGCCTTAGTTCTAATACTCAACAACAATAGAGCCTTATTTTGTGCATCATTAGAAATATGGAAAACGGTGTAATCGAAATCAGATATAATACGATCCAAAGTCAATGGAGTTCCAGCATTGTTAGCTTCAAGAGCTTCACTTAATGTCTTTTGAATTAATAAATTATGGGATTTCAAATGTAACATTGTATATGCTATAATAATAAATTTGTTACAACTGATATTGTTCCTCGAGTATACCTTTCTTGTATCTGTTTTCTTGTAATTACCAATTGTCTACTAATTGATTTAGCTAGATATAAAATTCCAATCTTTATATATGTTGACGATACGTAGACAGCATATAATGGCACAACTAGGCTGTCTACGTATTAACAATTAAGAACATGATCATTGTTTCAACCTAAGTTGTTATTACCAAATTAGTCTTGACATCATTAAATTCCCAAAATTTCAATATTCACAATTCTTTGCCCCTATCAAAATTGACGCTTGTCAAGTATTGTATGAGAACATATTACCCATAGCCTATTTTTGAAAAAGACATGTCATATTATACGACATATTATAATGAATTGTACATACAAGTGATATAAATAAGTTGGGTTAATGACAAGTTAACCATCAAAATAATTGAATATATATCGATCTTTGTCTTGAGTATGGGGACTTTAAAGATTATTCAACATACCAAGAGTTAGCAGATACCTACCAGCGTAATTATCTCTATGAATGTGCTATTATATTTATAGGCAGATTATTGGAAGATGATCCAGTTGATCTGTTAGTGTAATCGGCTGGAGAAGATTATCTTTTATTTATATATGATAAACTAACTGCATATGCTATATAATAATGTATTTTTATGTATGAAGATTCTTATTTACTGGGATTAATTTTTATTTTAGAAATTTTAGAAGCTTCTGATTATGTCTTAAAGTAATCCTCATACAATAATATCTATGTCTATTGTGATTTCTGCCGCAGGAAACATAGCTCTAACACATTTCTCTGTTGCTAATCTTAGATTTTGTTCGTCAACAGTTGAACCACCTTTCATAGATATCTTTATCAATACTATGTAAAGATCGAAATTGATTTTGGATATTAGTAAGCTATCATTCTCTAAGTGGCATCTAGCTTTAAATTCAGGCAATTTTTCTATTCTTTCCTTTAGTGTTAAATTAATAAAACTAACGTTCGCTTCATCGTTCTTAATAGTCTTGTTATTCTTAACAACTGATCCAGATTTAATATTTTCAGTGTTTTTCATTCGTGCAGATTGTAACTTCATATCATCATCGTTATCATCATCTAGTAAGGTTAGAGATAAGGTAGTTGTTGAAAAACCTAACAATAATATAGTTGAAGTCCATTGTACAATAGTTAACCCATGTGTCAAAATTAGAGATGCTAGTAGTATTGTAGCAACATAGTCCGCTATGCTCGCAAAATGATTCATTAGTAATGGGTATGCAAACAGATAAAATGTATAGGTAATTGTCACAACTGGATTTTTTGTCTTTAATTTAGCATTGGTATTGGCATAAAATATTTTATACAGTGCACCAGTAGAAAATAGGAAATTCAATAATAGAATTGAGTACCATATTATATAATCCATTTGAGTAATTGGTTTCAAATCATTTCCATGGGAATGTGGGATAGATGACGAAATTTCGTCATGGTTGTGGTTTGATGATTCTATAAATACAACAATAACTTCTTCCAAAATATGAAAGAGTAAATCAAGACCAACAAAACATAACGAAATAGCGAGTGCAAAACTGAGCAAAACATCAACTCTTTTTAAACCAAATGGGAATGTAATTGAACCAGTTGACCACGATTCAAACTGTGAGACATTTTCAACCAAAATAATTGCTACAGAACCGATGATATCGTATAATATGAAATGTGATAATGTTATGAAGTTATTCCAATCTTTCATATGACCCAATATCAACACAATAATACAAATTATTATTTGTGAAATAACAATTATTATTTGTAAATATGCTTTAGACCAAGGAATGTTGGCCACTATATCATTCCAGTCAGGTATCGGTAATGATTTTGCTATATTCAATGGTATTTTGACTTCTGGTTCCTGAAAAAAATTCATAGAGACAGAGGAATGTTTGTAACGATGACCTTTACGGAAAGAAGCTCGTGAACCACTACCACCGCCTGTGCTTGAATTTGATTGTGGTCTCATTACAGATGAATTGAAATTGAAAGGAGATGCTTGTTCATTTGGAATCCCTACAATCGAGCCTCTCTTTTTCCTGTTTTCCGGTGACCCCGAACGCCTTGGTGACTTTGAACGTCTGGGAGATTTTGACCTCATAGTTGGTGGGGCCAATTGTATGCTAGGAATATATTTTAATGAGCCTCTTCTAGATTCTCGTTTTGGCGAGCCCGGAAGAGATGGAACAGAGAATGGTCTATTTTGAGTGTTGTCATTAATATTATTAAAATTGTCCTTTGTACCAAAACTAAATGATGGATTATATATCAAACTTGAACTGGAGTTATTATTATCTTTGGATGCGTATATTGAATTTGAGGGTCTTGATAGAGTTGTTGGTGAACCGAATAATGGTTTGGCAAGGGGACTACGAGTCGCATCAGGTGTCAACAATGAGAACTCATCAAAGCTTTTATCAAAAGATATATCGTTGCCTAAATCCAAATTATCAATATCTCTATCTTGTGGACCTGGAGAATCTTCTTCTTGAATGGAATTCATGATCGGTGTCGCAGAAAGAGGCCTATATTTTTGGTCATTGGCACCATCCATTTTGTTAACTAGCACCTTTTAATGTTTTATTGTTTTTTTTTATTACCTTCTTGGATGGATATGTTACCAGAATGCCAAATATGCTCTAAATAAGAGGTTAAAAATCAATTTACCCTTTAAGAACTTCAACTGTGCTTCTTTGGATATTCGGGAATTGCGAATTAGAATTATCTAGTAATGAAATTGCAAATTGCGTATTTAATTTAATATCAATGTTTACATACAATTGTTTAATATATATACATATACTTCAAGTATTAAGTGTTATAATGTCTATTTACATATTACAAGATGTTTTTATTTTTTTTTTCATTCATTCATCGATTAATATTCATCAAATTTTTGAAACAGTGCGATAAAATTAGGAAGAAAATTCCAATTTTCGGTACTCAATAGTTTAAATTCTTCAAACTATTGTAAAGAATGGCGAAGGTTTCTGACACAAACATGATTTTGAGAGTGTCACTTGAGAAAAAATAATTCAATTAATACCATTTATAGGAGCTCAATGGGTTGATAGTGCTGTTCTATAATCAAATTCTTTCTACATTTCAACACTATATTTATCATTGAAATATTTGAATATTAGCAATGTTGGAAGTTTGGCATCGCTTGAAGTTCATAAATTTAATCAAGACAGAGAAAAATCAGTAGTACAACTCGGCAAGACCGAAATTTCATAAGAAACTAGAAAGGTCAAAAAAAAGAAACAGGAAATATAAGGTGTACTATGAGATGATTAATTACAAAGTATAAATATCTTTTCTTTAATTTTGTAACATTACAATTAAGTTATTCCTTTTTATTGTCCCTTGTTGTATGGATATTTATTGATTACTAATTGTGTAATTGTGTTTAATTCGAGAGAAGTATTTTCATTGTAATCAAAAGTACCCCCCCCCCCCCTCATCCATAAACCAAACAATTAAATCACTATAGCGATTTTTATAACTATGTTTAGAAAAGTTTTAAATCCAAACTTGGTTAAATTAGCCAATAGAACAGTAATTAGACACGAATCTACCTACAAAAATATTCACAAGATCACAAGTTTACCTGAATTTGAAAATTTAATTGGTAAAGAGAAAGGTAAACTATCGGTTATCGACTTCTATGCTACTTGGTGTGGACCTTGTAAAGCTATGGCTCCTCATTTATCCAAATTTGTTGGTGATTATCCTAGTGTGAATTTTTACAAGATTGATGTGGATGAAAGCGTCGATATTGCACAAGAGAATGCCATCACTGCAATGCCAACTTTCTTACTCGCCAAAAACGGAAAAGTGATTGATAAAGTTGTTGGTGCTGATCCACATAAGTTAGAAAAGTTAATTCAAGAATTAGATTGAAATATATATTAGTCAATTGGATTCACAGATGGTAAAGGTTTTAATAATTTATATGTGATTTTTTTAATATTTTATATATTCTATTTACTTAATAATATGTTTATAGTTACATTGCCAAGTTTCAATTTCAAAATTTCTGTTGTTCTTTTTTCATTTCTTTGCAAATATAAAAGAATAATGAGCATAATTTTTCTATGGAAGTTAATGAATGTTAGGCAGAACCTGTCCTTGTGTGTAAACTACTCCGGGCTGTTGCTGTTGCTGTGGATGCTGTAGTGGCTGAGGAGGCAAACCTTGTTGATGTTGTAAATTCACAAGTGTGTTATTATGAATATTTGTTTGTCCCACGATCGGTAAGTTTGGGGAAGAGATGTGCATTTGAAGATTTTGCTGTTGAGAGGGATGTAGTTGTTGTAAGTCGAGTTGTGGTTGTTGTAATTGTGGCTGTTGTAATTGTGGTTGTTGTAATTGTGGTTGTTGTAATTGTGGTTGTTGTAATTGTGGTTGTTGCAATTGTGGTTGTTGCAATTGTGGTTGTTGCAATTGTGGTTGTTGCAATTGTGGTTGTTGTAGCTGCGGTTGTGTTTGTGGTTGTCGTTGACCACCTGCACTATTCGATCTTAAATTATTTATTTGATTATCCTTTTGATTGATATCCAATTTCAATTTATTTATTTCATCTTCATAATTTTGTTTCATTTTCTTATGTGTCAATTCTAATTCATAAATTTTGTTTCTAATTGATTGTAGTTCGGACATATGTTGATTAATTTGATATTCATAACCCTTTTGGCTTTGTACAGCCATCGAGTTAGTCTCGTTGGCGATACTGTTGTACTCTAAACTTATAGCCGACAACAGCTCATCGACTTTTGCCATACGCTCTGCCATTTTATAACTTTGTTAACTTGAGATTGATGTTTAGTTTGATGGCCCTTCACAAATAAGCGAAATTGAAAGGTAATATCTTCACTCGAGTAAGAATATATCTGTATTAACTTAAAAAACTTTCAGCTTGGAAGAAGATGAAAACCCAAACAACGACTGGAATACAACGCACACTTTTTCAAATGTTTTTGGACTCGGTTACTAAGTAGTCGAATGAATAATTACAATAAATAAAATATATATTTTAATGGATGAGTTTTACCTTATATATATATATGTGTGTGTGTGTGAGTGTAGTGAGAATTCTAATGAAAGAAAACAAAGATTAAAAACATAAAAGAAAATTATAACATCACAGAAAACAAAAAAAAAACACAAAACTTCTATGAACAAATATGTTTCTAAATTTTTTCAGTATACATTTTAATATTTTAAAACAGTGAAAAACATGGCAGTAACGAACGTTTAATAAGAAGGGTATGAAATTCTGGAACCTTTCTGTATTAAAGTAAACCAATGTTCCATCTGTAATTTTGGCATTAACCATGTAACAAGAAGAACCTTCATGTATATATGTGTATTGTTTAGTAAGTTTCAAGAAAAGAGAGACAGAGAAAGAGAGAAAATTTTCACTTTTTCAATACCAAAATTTCGTGTTATACAAAAGAAACTGAAGAGAGAATGAAATATCATCTTTTAAGTAACCAGAATATCTGATGCAAGACGTCCAACCTTGTAAAGTATTTATATCCAATACTTTACCGGGTTGGGACGTCTTACTTTGTCGAAATAATATTATACAGTAACAAAATAAATGCAGTTGCACTCTCATTCATACAAACTAAAACTAATACTTTTATATATATATTTATATACACCTCAATATAACGTAATGTTTGGATAACTAAAGAGATATAAAAATAAATCTAATGGAAATTACTCTTAATATTCTGCAGAACAAAAACAACATTGTGGTTTTTAACTTTTTAAACTTCGAAGAAATAAGAAAGAGAGATTGATTGATGGAACAATGTGTACAAAGTTTATCTGTTCAGTCAAAGCAACCGAGAAGGGGAAGCAGAGAGAGTTGCTCGATATATAACATACGACTGCGAAATTTATTAGCTGGAACTCTTCGTTTCTTTTTCTTATTTGCCATCGACGACCGCTCACATACTATCACAGCCCATCACAGCCCATCACTGTTGTATGCGAATTCTAAACAACTAGAGAGAGAGGTATGTGATGTGACAATCTGTAGAGCAAAAACAAATGACCCAGAACGAAAATGATGAAAGTTAGAATTTTTCAAACACACAAACGCACGGTTTTAATCCATTTTAATTGATTTCGAAAATTTTTTAATTACTTCCTCTCGGCCATTTGTCAAGAGCAAAACAAATATTTTATGAAAAAAAAAAAGAAAAAATACAAACACAAAATTGTTGGCACGCGTACCGTTCCCTCTACGGGCGAGCGTGCGTGCGGGCGGGTGGTGTGATGTGATGTTCCAGAGATTTAAAAGTATGAAAAAACTTACAAACTTTACTGCCAAGTTACTGCGCTTCTCACTGTTACTCGTTTTGTAAAAAAATCCAACCGTCACATGAAAACGGACTGCATCAGTTAATTTCCCACTCACAACAGAGAAGAAACAAAGAATGTTTAAATAATTTGCATATACTAATATTTATACTTTGTTGGTATGTGGGTCCGATTCGTGGTGGTCAAGAAATTGCCCTTGTGGCTCACACAAAAATCTCAATTGCGTGCGTGTGCGTGAGTTCAGCGGTGGCAAGAGAGAGGGCGGGTAAATACCATGTATTATTTACCCGCCCTCTCTCTTGTCGCGTCGCCCCGCTTCAACATATATCTGCACGTGACCTTCTAATTTTGAGAATAGGGGTCAAATTGCAAAGAATTTAGGATATTGGATTTCTTATCCCTATTGTCGAGGTTTCTGGTTACCCGGTGTTGTGTGTGTGTGTGTGTGTGTGTGTTGTTCCACTAATTTAATTCCACTGTTTAATTCCACTGTTGAAATAAGGTAAATTTATCATTGAATTTTTCACTTTAGCAAAGGAATCATTGATACTTTCAATTATTTCGTTAACTGTATTCAACACGAAACACCTTTGTTTATAAGAAATCGAACAATTGAGTAAATATATATTTCTTTCTTATTTCTTTCCTTTTTTCCCCCCATCTTCTCTCTTACTTTTTTCCCATTTGCCTCTCGACAACCCATCACTGCTAACAAATATCACACAAACACACACCTTTTATAATGGCTCTAGAACCAATTAATTGCTCGGCTCACGCTAGAGATATCGAAGATGTCTACCAAAAGATCGTCAGAGACTCAGATCCTGACACGACTTGGATGATCATCTCTCCAGACGCTCAAAAGGAGTACTTCCCAGACCAAACCGGCTCCGATTTCTCAGAATTCCTAACTTCCTTCGACGACACTAAAGTTCAGTATGGTTTCGCAAGAATTACTCCACCTGGTTCAGATGTCGGCAAGAATATATTGATTGGTTGGTGTCCAGACTCCGCCGCCATGAAATCGAGGGCCTCCTTTGCTGCTAACTTCGGTGTGGTCGCAAATACCGTCTTAAAAGGTTATCATGTTCAAGTTTCTGCCAGAGACTCGGACGATCTAGACGAAAAAGATATTTTGAAGAGAATTAGTGATGCTGCTGGTGCTCGTTATTCCATTCAATCGATCGATTCCAGCTCTGCTGCCTCTAAGCCACGCTCTGCCGTAAGCACAAAACCATCCTCTATCTTTAATAAGCCAACCCCTGCCCCAAAGACAGCACCAAAGCCAGCCGCTACACCAGCCGCTAAACCAGCCGTCATCCCACCAAAAAGGGAATTAGCTGGAGGTGATAACAACGATGACGATTGGGACGAACCTGAAGTCGAAGAAAGAGATTTCTCTTCTAATCCATTAAAGCCAAATGAATCCACTTACAAGCCAATCGGAAAAGTTGATTTACAAAAAGTCATTGCCGAAGAAAAAGCTAAGGAAGATCCACGTCTAGTGCATAACTCCCCAGTGGTAGGTACAAAACCACCAATTAATGCATCATCAAACTCGGTTCCAAGTGGAACTGACAAGTTGGTTAAGGGTTTCAAAACTGAAAAGAGTCCCGCTGAATTATGGGCGGAAAAGAAAGCCGCTGGAGCTAGTAGTGCTTCTGTTCCAAAGGAGGAACCAGCACAAATGGATGAGTCAAAAGAGGAACATCTAGAAGAAGTTAATGAACTAAAATCCAAGTTTGAAAAATTAGCATCTAATGATGAACCACCAGTTATCAGACCAGCAGCCCACTCAATAAGTACTTCTGATGAACCAGTGCAAAAAAGTGACATTAAAAAATTTGGAACTCCTTTACCAGGCATGCATAGCGAGGAACCAGAGGAAGAACAAGCTGAAAATAACGACGACGACGACGACTGGAGTGAAGAAGCAGACGCTCAACCAGCCCCACCATCTTTGCCATCAAGAAATAAAGAACCATCCATCGAAAACAACGAAGAACAAGAAGAAGAACAAGAAGAGGAGCAAGAAGAGGAGCAAGAAGAAGAAGAACAAGCACAAACTGCTGCTCCATCCTTACCAAAGAGAGAAAATTCTGCTCCACCACCTCCACCAAGAAATACTTCTGCTGCTCAAGAAAAACCATCTATGCCATCTGCTATTACCGAATACGATTATGAAGCTGCTGAAGACAATGAATTGTCATTTGTTGAAGGTGTAAAAATAATTAATATCGAATTTGTGGATGACGACTGGTGGTTAGGTGAATTAGAAGAATCAGGAGAAAAAGGTTTATTCCCAAGTAACTACGTCACACTTGAAAGCTAATTTTCATTCAAACAGTCTCTTGTGTCTTAATAGGTCAAAAATCTATTAATATTTTAACTCTATAATGATACGCATTTAAATAATGCGATATATAAACTGTAGGTATATTTTTTATAATGATATTACTTCCTTAAAAAGTATAAATTTGAATTAATCCAAGAATTTGTTTTAAAATATGATTATAAATCAAAATTTATATAGAGAAGTGACTCAATTGTTTCTTACATTCCCAGTTATTACATAGCTCTCGAATCAGTCTTTTTTGATGACAGTCATGTTTTTCATTCTATTAATTCTAAAATTTCTTCTCTTAAATATTTCAAAAAGGGCGAGAACAGATATATCGAAAAATTAGAAAAGTTTCAATTTATAGTTTGGTAGCCTTTAAATGTTGCTAGGTAAACTTAAGTTGACACATTTATTAGTTGCAATACATTTACATATGTATTATCATAGGTTACTTATCAATTCAATCATTTTGCTAGTTAAGATTTTCAAGGTTATCAAGTAGAAAATTAATTTATATTTTTGTTTACGATAACATCTAAAATTATTTGAATCAATTTTTGATCGTGTTATTATTACCCTTTTTATACCAAAAATACGAACATTAATTTAAATCGAGAAATTGTAGCTAAATAATTTGATTACAATATACATATATGGTCTGTTATACGACTATTCCATCTTATATGCATAAAAGCAAAATCCAAAATATCTAAATTATCATATTCTTTATCCTAGTGGAAATTCGATATTTAACAATGAAGAAATATGGAAATTCCAAAACGAAGATGTCTTCTCAGAATAATGAAGATAAGTCATCTTTATCTTTTTCTAAAATGTTAAAGCAATCACTGAAAAAAAAATTACCAGGTAACAATGGCATTGACCTTACCGGTAAAGCTCCATCCGAATCTAAGGAAAATATCTATTTTACTCAAGGTACGACAAATCTAAAATCATCATTACCAGAGACTCCAAATAATTTCAGATCTTACTCAAGAAGCATATCAAGCAATTCGAATAGAGAGGATAATATCATAACACCATTACAGGCAATACATACAGCACGCCAACATAGTTTCAATATAGGGGCAGAAAGTTTGACAAATTCTGTTACATCGTCGCCTATCTCCAGTATATATTTTGATTCAGTTGACACCCCAAATTATAATGGCCAACCATCTTCATTCAAAACATTATCTTCTGATCAAAGTAATATGATGATAAATATCCAGAATCCACAGCCACCTCGTCGTAATTATTCATATTTACATTCAAAATCCATAGGGCAAGTCGATATAGAAAATGGTATTCCACAAGTTCCCAGTAATACAGCAATCACAGACTTAAAACAATACGAAGAATTACAAGAAAAGTTGTCAAAGAAGATGTTTAGAGAAAGATCTATATCTGAATTATCCGACCAGGGAATGCAGTTTCCATGTATTACAATTAACTTTGATAATGATAACGCAAATGACAATGGAGTTGAAGAACATACTGATTTTACTGAGATGCAATATAATATTCCAATTAATTCGCAGAATAGAGACAATTCATGTTATGAAGATGAATCGAAGATGTCAGTCACACAAGAAATATCTAGTGTTAATGACAATATACCTATTAGATCCAAAAAATTACAATCTAAAATTTATCATAAAAGATTCTGTGATATTAAGGTTGGACCTAGATCATTCGAAAAGGTTCGATTATTAGGACAAGGTGATATAGGTAAAGTGTACCTAGTACGAGAAAAAAAATCAAATAAATTATATGCATTAAAAATTTTAAGTAAATCTGAAATGATAAAGAGGAAAAAAGTTAGACGAATCCTAACTGAACAAGAAATTCTTGCAACTAGCGACCATCCTTTCATTGTAACTTTATATCATACATTCCAAACAAAGGGCTTCTTATACATATGTATGGAATACTGCATGGGTGGTGAATTTTTTAGAGCATTGCAAACAAGAGAAAATAAATGTATCTCAGAATATGCTGCTCGGTTTTACTCCAGTGAAGTAGTTGCTGCATTGGAATATTTGCATCTACTTGGGTTTATTTACCGTGATTTAAAACCAGAAAATATATTATTGCATAAATCAGGGCATATAATGTTAGCTGATTTTGATTTATCAATACAATCTCAAAATAATAATAAGCCCATAATTGATAAATTAACAAACAATTCATATGTAAATACTAAAAAAATATCTGAGGGATTTAGAACCAATTCTTTTGTTGGAACAGAAGAATATATTGCACCAGAGGTTATTAGAGGAAATGGTCACACAACTGCAGTTGACTGGTGGACTTTAGGTATTCTCTTATATGAAATGCTGTATGGTTATTCTCCTTTTAAAGGAAAAAATACCAATGAAACGTTCAGCAATATTCTAAAAGAGCAAGTTTCATTTCAAGGAAGAGAGATATCTAAAAATGGGAAAGATTTAATCAAGAAGTTGTTGATTAAAAATGAGACTAAACGTTTGGGTTCAAAACAAGGAGCTGCTGATATAAAATCACACCCTTTCTTTAAAAATACCCAATGGTCATTTTTAAGGAATTGTGAACCGCCACTGATCCCAATCCTAACAGACAAAGGCTTTGAATTAAAGAAATCAACAAAATCAGAGAGCAGGTCAGAAAATAATGATGATCAATCTATGGCAACTTTTGAATCAAAAGCATTTGATGGGGAAGTTAACAATGATGATGATGTCTCAGAAGATGACCCGTTCTGTGATTTTAGCTCAATGACTTTAAATAAAGATCATGATTCTACTATGACATATAAAGAATTCGATCCATACGGAATTATATACTACAAGAAGAACAAAAAATTTGCTGGCTCAAACTCCCCAAAAGGTTTCTTTAATAGGTGACTGTATAGCATTTTTTTAATCTGAACAACTATATATTATACATATTACATTTAATTCTAACGAAAAAATAACTATTTCTCATGCATGTTAAAGTCTATCGAGTTCATTAGAGAGGAAACCTTTTCTTCATCAGTTAATGTAGAAGACATTAGGGCCTTAAACTTGAAAACATCAAATAACTGTTTTTCGATCTCAGTATCCTTGCGTAAAGACTCAGATACTGTGAATGCACTGTTAATAATAGAAGGGTCGATTTGAGCTAATTTTGCAACATTTAGACCAAACGAATTATTTGTCAAACCCTTTTTTAATTTATAAAGAAAAACCACTGATGTCCATGATTCGCCATCTAGTTTTCTTTCGACATAATGCATATAATAATTCTGAATTATTTTAGAATTTAAATTTCTTGATAATGTAGAATAGTGTGTAGTGAATAATACAACTGGACACGTTTTTAAAGTAACGAAGTAATTTATTAGAGCCCAAGAAATAGCTTGACCATCTTTAGTTGACGTACCTCTTCCAACTTCATCCAGTAAAAGTAATGAGTGTTCGGTAGTGGTTTCGATAATGTGCAAAATTTCTTGTAATTCTACTTTAAATGTGGACTGGCCCTTCAACAAATTATCATAGGCACCAATTCTTGTTAAAATATTATCAAAAACACTTATCTTCAATTCATCAGCAGGAACAAAAGAACCGATTTGACTCAATAAAACCAACAATGCGACTTGCCTTATATAAGATGATTTACCACCCATGTTTGGGCCAGTTATAATTAAGAACTTTCCTTCTTCATTTGAAATACTAACGTCATTAGGTACATAATTCACATTTAATGACTCTATAATAGGATTCCGAGAATTTTTTGCATTAATATATTGCGATTCAGTTGAAAATATAGGTCTTACGTAATTAGAATAATTTGAAGTTGCTGAAAGAGATAATAATGCATCGTAAATACCAAAATTAGTTATTACTTTGTGAAACTTATCGTATTCATCATTAATACACTCAATAAATGCTAAATACTCCGAATTAGCCTCTTTATACAATAATTCGTTTTGGTATTGAAGTCTGTCGCATAACTCTTTTGTCTTTGGTGTTTGATATCTACTTATCATTTTTGTTTTGTTTACTACAACCCAATCAGCGGGAATACCATTTTTCTGAGTGTTTCTAACCTCTATTAAGAATTCCACTTCGTCTTTATATGACAAATGAGGTCTTTTAAGAATTGATTTAATATTTTGCAATTCATCTTGTAATTCATTCTTAATTGAATTAATTTCTCTATTTATATTAATTATTTCATCTGAATTGTAATAATTATTCAGATTGAAAAACTCACAAACACATTTCTTTGGATCTTTATCTAATACTGCAGAAACATTTATCATGGATAAAAATTCTGGTATTCTTGAGCTAAATAAATTGTCATTGATTTCAATGAATAAGTTCGACAGAAATGGGGCTTTCGCTTTGACAAAACCATCATCGTTGATAATTTCTGAGGTGATGTATTCATTATGTAATTTAAAATGGTCATGATATTGCTTCATCTGTTTTAAAAAATAATATACTTCCTTTCTCGATGTAATACCATATGATATCCGATTTATCGTTTTCAATATGTCAGGGGTATTTTTCAACAAATTATTTAGAGATTCAAAGTATATGTTTTCAATCTCTTCAACAAGTAATTCAATAGAATCTAAGCGCTCCTCTATCAATATTCTGTCTGTGAGTGGATGAAGAATCCAATTTCGTAATTGCCTTGAACCAAATGCCGTTCTTGTATGGTCTAATAACCAGAACAAGGACCCTTTACCATTATCATTGGAAAAAATATCAAGACTTTGTATCGTATCATTATCCAGTGTAAATGAATTTGTGTTCAAAAAGTGTTTATAATTTGAAGGTTTAAGCAATATTTTTTGATTATTATACTGGCATAAATATGAATAGAGAAATGGAAGTAACTTATTAAACACTTCAGGCATTTTTTGTTGAGAAACAATATTATTCAATATATCCATTGGTATATTTTCGGCAGTCGGTTGATCTTTAAGATTAATAACTGCACATGTCACATCATCCAGCATTTTTATAACATTTTTAGGTAATTCATCTTCACAAATGATTTCTACCGGATTTAAATGTAATATATGGGTATGGAGTTTTTCTAGTTTATCTGAATTATCGTTGAATGAGTCGTATGTAATTTCTCCACTATTTAAGTTTACTGAGAGTAGATTAAATACATACTTCTTATTTTTAATATTTTTGTTGGGTTCAATGTCGTTAATATGCAGTATCCAAATGGAATTATTGTGACCAAGAACAAATTTTTGTCGAATATTATTAAACGTCGAGTTTACGCCAAATGTTGCCTTTGTGAAAACACTGGTTATTTTTCTCTCAAAAACTGCTGAGGACTTTGATGTGGAATTCTTTTTTATAGCTGTCGTTTCTGTTTGTTCAACGATAGCCACTTTGAGATTATTATGCACCAAATTCTCAAGATGAACTTTTAATCTAATATCAGGGAAGGAACAGTATGCAAATTGTTTATAATTGTTATCAAGTTTATTTGTTCCATCTATGGTAAGTTTCCCTGGTATGAGCATAATATTTAATAGTTGGCTCACGATTACAGCGTCTTGAGCAAAACATTTATACTTGTATCCAACGCGAACCACTAAAATCTTATCCATATTTTGTAATTTTAAATTTTTAACCTGCTGATCCAAAGGTGTCAGTTTATTGGTATCATTTACTTTAAATTTTTTCAGTTTATCACAGGGATTCGGATCTTCTTCTTCCATATCTTCATCTACTAAAACATCAGTGACAAGTCGTTTTCTAGATGAAAATATTTTATCAAGCTTTTTCGAGAATTCAGATGAATTTCTTTTATCATCTAAATTTTGATTAGAAAATGTCTCGATCTTGTCTTGTAAAGTTTCAACATTTGGTGTCCCCTTGATATTAATGCTAATAGGTTCATTCTCAATCTCGCTACTGATGGAAGATGTATTTGATATGCGGCTCTGTTCATCATCATTGTCTGTAAGTACTTTACTGTCTGATGTAGGTAAACTTACGGATTCATTATTCTCATTATCATCACCTATTATTATTGTGCTTATCTTATCATTTGTGTCCTTTTCTGGTCCTAATATTATTGGCGAATTGTTGTTAGTCGATTTGATCGACTTAAAGAATCGACTAATCACAGGCTGTTTCGACATTGCTTTATGCTGAATCTACGGAGATAGCGCATGAACTATAACATTCAAAATCAATTCTGTTCAAATGCATATGCAAGTACAAAGTGTAAGAATGTGTAACTAAATATTCTTTATATATATATTTGATAAACTAATGTATTAGATGAGTAACAGTTCGCTACTTTTGTATAAGCTGATCAACTATAATATTTAAAACTAATAGATGGTGTATGTATATCATGTTCTACGATACACTATTTTTTTTTTTTCAATCTCGTCAAGTAATTGATTTTTTAGAAAAAAATTCCTTTAAAATTACAACATAGAAAACGTTCAATCCCAATCAAACTTAAAATAACACACAAATTAAATACAATATTGTTTATTACAATTATTTAACAATTTAACTATTAATAATTATAAGTTTTTATTCTACAATTCAAATAGAATACCTCTAGATAATAATTGAGATAATTAAATATATTTGTTATTTATTGTTAAATTATACAAAGAAATATAATTATTATAAAACACTAAGCATATATATTGATTCTTTGTTTTATGAAAGTCTAATTAAAAAAAAAAAAATATTAGAAATTAGGTTTAAGTTCATAATATACATTGAAGAAGTAAATTGACATTAATCAATATAAATACAATAGAAGATATGAATAATTTTAAAAATTTACAACGTTTCATAACTCAGACAAATGGTGCATCTTTAGTCTCCAATTTATCAGATTTGTTATATTCATTAGATGGGGAGAGTTTGAATGATATGATTGCATTAATCTTGTCTGAGGTTTTTGCACCAGGATCTCAAGATGGATTGCAATCGAATTTAAATAACAGTTGGTTAACACCAATTGATAAAGTCATAGATGCTACAAAAATAGGTAAAAGTATTTCAGAAGCTATCATTGATACATCCAACAGTAAAATTAATTGGAACCGTGTATTTAATCTGATGTCAACAAAATATTTTTTGAACAATAGAAATGTTAAGCCAACATTGGCATCTTTGAGTTCCATTTTTGCGATATTACAATCGGGTGCATTAATTGATGAGTTTTTAGAGTGTGATTGGGATTTAAATTGTAAGCTAGATATTGCATTTCTATTACATAAATGGTCTGTAAATGATGGTTGTTATAATCTATTAGAGACAGATGGTCTGAAAACTGTAATAACTCCAAACAATGATATGCCTCCTGAGATGGAACTTAACCAAACAAAGTCATTACTATTATTCAAATCTATTGCTTCGTTAAACTTACAAATATTTTTACTAAGAGATGAAATGGTTAAAAATGAGCAATTACCAGTATTCCAAGATATTTTTTTTCAGGATTACAATGTTGTACCGGAATTTTTAACTTTTGCATTAATATCGGATTATAAAAAATTTATTCTTTTAACGGAAAACAAAGCAACAATTGACGAATTGTTAGTTGCATTGGTATTAAATGTGTATGAAAAAAATATTAACTTTACTAGAGCAGTACTTAAAAAGTTGACTTCAATTGATAACAACGGAGATAAACTAGCTGATGTGATTTCGCTAATTGCTAATAATGATAAAATTTCCATTGTTAACTTTATAAACATTTTAAATTCGGAGAATAAATTGGATTTTATTATCAATAAATTGCCATTGGCCGAATCAATTAAAATATTACCTTCAGTCATTCAAGTTGGTTGGAAAGGTTTTCATGAATATTTCGATAAAAAATTAACCACTAACAATGTGTCTGATCTTTTAGACTATTTAGAAAAAATGTGTTCTATGAATGATAATAATACAATTGATAGAGAAACTAAAATTTTTAAAATTCCAGATTTACATTATATTATCACAAAATTAATGACACTATCGATTAGTCCACAGGAACAACAAAGATTTGAAAAGATTCAATTGTCAGTTCTAATTATTTTTCCAAGAATAATAAATTTTGGCTATGGTAATGATGATGTAATCTTAGCCAATGGTGATTTTGCTCCATTTCCTCCTGATGTCGAGACAGAAATGCAAAGTTATTTACAAAAAATGTACAGTAATGAACTAAGCATTAAAGATATCATTGATTTATTGAGAAGACTGAGAGATAGTAACAATCCAAGAGATCAAGACTTATTTACATGTATGACTCATGCTGTCCTGGCTGAATCTACCTTTTTCAAAGATTACCCATTAGATGCATTAGCGACTACCTCAGTACTATTTGGCTCAATGATTTTATTCCAATTATTAAGAGGGTTTGTTTTGGATGTAGCATTTAAAGTTATTTTGAACTTCGCAAAGGAAGGACCTGAATCAAAAATGTTTAAATTTGCGATTCAAGCGATATATGCTTTTAAAATGCGTTTAGTTGATTATCCTCAATATTGTAGAGATTTGCTGACACAAATTCCTGGATTACAAACACAGCCACAGGTTTACCAAGCAGTCTCTGAATCAGCAGCTCTACTAAACCAACAATCTTTATCATCTGCGGATAAAAAGAAAAGTGTAGAATACATTGCCATCAAGCACTTCTTTGTAGATGACCTAGTAACAAATGTTCCCCAAGAAAACCCACAAAAAGAAGTTGTAGAGAAAATTTTATTTTTGGTCAACAATATGACGGAAGAAAATTTTGATTCGAAAATAGAAGATATCAAAGCATTGTTATTACCAACATATTCATCCTGGTTCTCTCAATATTTAGTAACTCAAAGGGCAAAAACAGAAGTGAACTACCATCCATTATACAGCAAAATAATTTCATATATTAATTCTGATATATTGTATGAATATATCCTGAACACCACTTTAAAACAGTTACTATTATTGTTATCTACAAATGACGTTAATTCAATTGATAAAAATGCGTTAAAAAGTTTATCATCTTGGTTAGGTAGAATCACCCTTGGTGTTGATAAGCCAATTAGACACAAAAATATTGCCATTCGTGAACTTATTTTAGAAGCTCATAAACAGAATCGTTTAGATGTGGTTATCCCTTTTATTTGTAAAGTTATGACTAATGTAAGTGATTCGAAAATCTTTGCACCACCAAATGCATGGACAATGGGTATTTTAATGTTATTGGCAGAATTGAATAAGAAAGCTAACTGGAAACTAAGTTTGACTTTTGAGGTTGAAGTACTGTTCAAGTCTGTATCCTTATCGTTAACAGAAATTGAAGAATCTAATTATCTTGAAAATGTGGATATCGTTGAAGAGCTATCGGGAAGTTTGAATAATGTATCTGTAGAACAGAGTCATGTTGAACAACAAAGACAAATGAGTACAATGCAGCAATATCAACATCATAATATTTCAATGCAAAGTAAACAATCTAATGTTTTGAATAGTAACATTCAATCTGAACAGCCTGGACAGCAAGATATCAACGTAACCAATGATGATCTATTTTCCAATCTTGTCGGATCTACTGTTTTCGTCACACATCCTGACTTAAGAAGAATTTTTCAAATGGCTATTGCCAAATCTGTTCGTGAGATACTTCCACCAGCCATTGAAAAATCAGCTAGTATTGCAGTTGTGACAACCTCAAAAATTGTATCAAAAGATTTTGCAACAGAACCAGATGATGCTAAATTAAAGGCGGCAGCTATAACTATGGTGAGGCAATTGGCTCAAAGCCTTGCACGTACAACATCGATAGAATTATTAAAAGATGATATTCGTACAACGACACAGTCGCTGGCACCAAATTTGTCTTCCCTAATTCCCCAACCTATGGAAGAATTACAAAAGGCAATTGACGAAAATATCGTATTAGCATTGATTATTATTGAGAATGCTGCTATGGATAGAGCAATGCAAGAGATTGGTGAACACCTAATGCAAGAAATTCCTATACGTCGATATCATAAAGAAAGGAGACCAGATCAACCATTTTTGAGTCCAAATGCCAATCCATTTGCTTTGGGTTTACCTGAACCACTTGGATTAAAGAATGTTGGTGTAACTCCACAACAATTTAGAATATATGAAACATTTGGCAAATTAAAAATAGGTAGCGATAATGCCGGCTTGGTACCGAATGCAGCAGTTGCAGTCAATAACCAACAAGTTAATCTACCTCAACAACCATTGAGTATTCCACAACAACAGCAGCAGCAGCAGCAGCAGCAACTACAACAACCACAGCAACAGCAACAGCAACAGCAACAGAAACAAATGTTCCAGAATTACCCAAATGGTATTCAACTTCAGATGAATGGCCAGATTCCAGGTGACATTGAACAGGTTCATCGTGTTTTGGTTCAATTAATGGATAGTTTAGTTGTTCAAATCAAAGAAAATTCCAGTAAAAATGGCTTGCAAGATCTAGATGAACAAAACCCAATCAAGGAAATAATCTTACAGTTTTTAACTTTTATTGATAGCAGTCCTCAAAGAGATCAACTTGCTTTGAAGGTTGCACAAGCCGTTGTCAATAGTTTATTTGCAACCAGTGACAGTCAATTGTGCAGAGATGTATTATCTATCTTTTTAGAACAATTATGCTCTCTGTCGGCGCTTGCTAAAAAGGATGTAATTTGGTGGTTGATTTATGCCCCGGATAGTAGAAAATTCAACACTCTGGTTATTAGTTCACTGTTACAAGTTAATTTGATAACTGGTAGTGATGTTGATACTATGCTTTCTATTGCAATCAATAACAAAATTGAAAATGCTGTATTATTTTCAATCAAGTTACTGCAGGAAAATATTTTTTCTAACTCTTCATCCACGATGAGAATGGACTTCGTTAAAACTATTAAAGCCTTATCTATAATTAATGATGACATGGTTAAAGCATTTTTAGATGATTATAATACTAAAAGAATTATCCCAGTTCAGGCTGACGTTAAAATTACAAAAGTTGAGAAATATTATGCTGTTTTTACGGAATGGGTTAAATTATTACAAGAAGTGGAGCCAAATGATGAAATTGCAGTTGTCTTTGTTAGACAATTGTTTGATAAAAAGGTTTTGTCTAACACTAATGATTTAATGGATTTCTTTAAGGTTTCTTTAGAATTATCTATCTCTGTTTTTAAAGAGAGTGATCCAACTGAAGAAGTTTTTATATCAATCGATGCTCTAACCAAACTTTTAACTTTATTAATAACTTACCAATCATTTGATAACTTATCGAGATCTGAATTTGTTCAAATTATTTTTAGCATTATTATATTAGTTTTTACTAAGGATCATGAAGAATCATCTTCTTCGTTCAACGAGAGACCATATTTTAGATTATTCTCGAACATGCTCTCTGAATGGTCAGATTTACGTGGACATAATTTTGTTAATATAGTAGATCCTAATGCCAAAAAAGAATTTATTGAATTTGACACAAAATTTTATGAAATATTCTCAACTTATCTATTAGCCCTTCAACCATTGGCTTATCCTGGCTTTTCATTTGCATTCATCACATTATTATCGCATAGAATGTTCTTACCTGTTATGTTACGTTTACCTGAGAAGTCAGGTTGGGAAAAATTAACACTATTAATAATTGCTCTTTTTAAATTTTTGGATCAATATACTGAGACAGAGGGTTTTGCTAATGCAGTTTCGGTTGTGTATAAAGGTACTTTGAGAGTGATTCTCGCTATATCAAATGATCAACCAGAGTATCTAATCGAAAATCACTACCAATTATTGGGACATTTAACAGCTTCTTATGTTCAATTGAAGAATGTAATTTTGTCAGCAGTTCCAAAGAAAATGTATGTACCAAATCCTTACAACCCCGAGTTGAATATGGAGACTATTCCAGATTGTCAAACGAATCCTACAGTCTATTATGATCCTGTTCTTGACCTCCATGTATTCAAAAAGCCGGTTGATAACTATTTACGTATTCCTTCAAACTCTCTTTTCAAGACTGTTTTGAATGGTATGCATAAGAAAGAATATGTAATGAAAAATGGTATCGGCTATAATTATTTGGCAGTTGATACAAAACTCATAAGAGCTATTGTATTACATATAGGTATTGAAGCTGGACTAGAAAATGAAAAAACATCCTCAAGTGTTATTTTTAATACTAAGTCTTCTTATTACACACTATTATTCAATTTATTAATCGAAGGTTCAATTGAGCTTAAATCTCAATTGATTGAATCCATTGTTGAGCAATTAAGATATCCAAACATTCACACATTTTGGTTCAGTTATATTTTAAAGCAATTTTTTTACTCTAGGGAATGGGGAGAACAAAAACCTATTATCCAAGAAATTATTTTACGTAATTTAATCGAAAGAATAATTGTGAACAAACCACATCCTTGGGGTGTTACTGTTTTATGCACCAAATTATTACAAAATAAGGATGTAAAGTTGGACGATTTAGAATGTGTTAAATCAATTCCTGAAATTGCAAAAATTGTTAAGGTTTTATCTCAAACCGCAGTTAATATGAAGGTTGATCCAGTAGAAAATTCGATCCAAGATCAGCCAATTCCAACTTTGTAAAAATAAAATAAGCTATTGATTTGTTTATAGTTATATTGCATTTATATTAGTACATATTTAATAATAGATACATATTATCTAATGAAACACATCCGGATGTCTTTATCTTCTTTTTGTATTCTTTTTAAGGTCTGTACCATTAATCTTAAGATGTTTTCATTTTTGAAACGTTTTCAGGAAGATATGTATATATAGAAACACATCACTTCGCCTTAAAATTTGGAATTCAAGATTGAAAATAATGTTAAATGATAAAATCTTTAATCAAGTCAATCAAATTATGGAGAACTTAGAACAATATATTATATTGTCAATTATAATAAATGTATAAGAGTTCTCCGCTTACTGTCATTTTACGTCTATTACCAGTAATTATTTGTTTTTCCATCAATGTATCTATTGACTGTCTAAAGAACTCACTAATATAGAGATAAAAATGGCATTTGCATTTAAAAAATTAATACCATTTCTTAATGACAATTCGGATTTTAATGATGGGTCACGTCATTCTAATAAACCACCAAATACTGCATTTAGACAACAGAGACTGAAATCATGGCAGCCTATTCTTAATCCAAGAACTGTGTTACCACTACTAATACTTATTGCATGCATATTTACTCCAGTTGGTGTAGGTCTGATCATAAGCCCTTTAAATGTTCAGGATATAACAATTGACTATACAAATTGCAGAAACTTGGCAGTATCTGATGAATTTTCAGAAATTCCTAAGAAATTGACTAATTATCATTTCAAATCCAAAGTAGCTACCAAACCATCCTGGAAATTAGGTACCAATGATGCTGATGAAACGACTTGTCAAATCAGATTTGAAATACCCAATAATATTGATAAAAAAATTTACGTTTACTATAAATTGACAAACTTTTTTCAAAACCATCGTAGATACGTTGAGTCGATTGATTGGAATCAATTAAAGGGGCATGCTGTGAGTTTAGACAATATTGATACTCATTGTAAGCCATTGAGAGAAAGGGATGATAAAATAGTCTACCCTTGTGGGTTAATTGCAAATTCTTTATTTAATGATACATTTTCTCAATCTCTAGAAAATGTCGACGATACATCCAAGTCTTTCAATTTGACAAATAAGAATATAGCATGGAAAGTTGATCGTAAGAGATATAAGAAAACCAAATATAAAGCTGATGAAATTGTTCCTCCTCCTAATTGGGTTAAAAAATTTCCAGATGGTTATACAGATGAAAATATTCCAGATTTAAGCACTTGGGAGGAACTTCAAGTTTGGATGAGGACTGCTGGACAACCAGATTTTTACAAATTAGCTTTAAAAAATGTGAAAGATGAATTATATCAAGGTACATACATGATGGAAATTACCGATGAATATCCGATAGATTCTTATGGTGGCACAAAATCATTTGTTTTAACAACAAGTATGGCCACGGGTGGTAGGAACATAGGTCTGGGTGTAGTGTTTATTATTGTTGCTGGTATCTCGATAATAGTTAGCTTCATATTTGTTATTAAGATATTTTTACAACCAAGAGCTATGGGAGACCAAACCTACTTAAATTTTGACATTGACGACGACAACAAACGTGATTCTGATGTATTCGACCCAGAGATGAGAGAAATCTTATAGGTTTTAGGATATCAAAAAAATTCATCGGTCTCGATACTAAACATGTATCACACATTATCTGTGAAGTAACACAAATATAAAAAAACCTATAAATTTAAATATGTATATATCATAATACACCACTTGTAACTTTATCATATCTCATGCAGTAATGCAGTCCCGTTCCAACAAGTGGGAATGAATGGAATATTCATATCTTAAGTAACTTAATAGTGGACAATTTCACAAAGCAGTGATCATTCAAATTAAATAATGAATCATTCAATTGTGAACTATATTATTAGTGACTAACCGTGGACTAATCCTTCTGGTGAAAGCCCTAATTGATCCTTATTGATAGTCATTGGTTTCATTTGTCCGGGTAAAGTTCTTGTATGACAATAAATTTTAAATATTTCGAGAATTTTCAATATCTCAAAGTTTTGGTATTCAAAATATTTTATATTTAAAGACTTCCACTTGTTGCAATTTTACTTGTGTGTTTTTAATAACTATTCCTATATTTAATAATATCTTTATATATATATAATAATTTTACTCTATAGTTTTATTTCAATTATGTTTCAGATTTAAGAAACCATGGGAATTATCACCATTACTATGACGTTATATAGATAGTTGTGGTAAACGAATCCCATATATTAGATTTAATTATCTACACGTTATTATATCCTCGGATATAATCACAGAGTATGATGGACTGACTTAATGTCGATTCCAACTTCATTGTATTTTGAAGGCGTGTTACATTTATATATATAACGGATCACATGAATTTAAAATGTATGTGATATTTCCAATTATCGCCATGTTTTTAATCTATTACTGTTTATACGTCTGATAAAGACAATTCCAAGTAATTAAGATCGTAAATCAATTACAATGGATTTTTATTAATTCAATATACTTACAAATTCCATTATTTCTTAAAAATTCTTAAAATTTCATTAATTAAATGAAAGATAAAATGTATCTTCTATAAATTATTATTTAAAACTACAACAAAATTATCCTTATTTGTAACCTAGTTTGATAGCTTCCTCGTAAGTTGGGTAGTCACTGTAACCCTTGTCAGTCATGGTGTAGAAGTTTGGTTGATCGTAGTTGTTTAATGGTAAACCTTTTTCAACACGGTTAACCAGATCTGGGTTGGATACGAAGTATCTACCATATGCAATTAAAGTTCTTTCATCCTTAACATAATCTTTGACAATGTCTGGATTCAAAGATAAGTTACCTGCTCTGATGATTGGTCCCTTCCAGATGGATAAAACGAAATCGTTGGAAACACCTTCTAAGACACCTTCACCTTCGGCTAACATAAAGTCGGTAGCTAATGGTTCGACAACATGAACATAAGCTAAACGCTTACCTTCCTTACCTCTTCTTTCTAATTCACCAATGACGTAAGAAAATTGGGAAATCAACATTGGATTGTCACCACCAGACATATTACCGAAAATACCGTAAGGGGAAAATCTCATACCAACTCTTTCAGCACCAATAGCTTGAGAAACAGCATCGACAACCTCTAATGGGAAACGAGCTCTGTTTTCGATAGATCCACCATATTCATCAGTTCTTGTGTTAGATTTTGGATCTAAGAATTGGTTTAGTAAATAACCGTTGGCACAGTGGATTTCAACACCTTCAGCACCGGCAGAAATGGCATTTTTAGCAGCATTAACATAATCAGCGATGTATTGTTTGATTTCATCCTTTGTGATACCGTGTTGAGAGATACCTGCTTCCTTGGCGGCAGCTTCTTGTTTTTCATTTTGATATGGAGTGTCAACTGGGGCATCAAAACGTAGACCAGCAGCAGCCATGTTAGCTGGTGGAGCTTGTCTACCTAAAACCCATAATTGGATCCACATGAAAGATTTGTTGTCGTGAATCTTTTCGATGATTTGTTTCCAGTGGGCAGTTTGTTCGGCAGACCAGATACCTGGAGCACCAGCATAACCACCACATTGAGCAGATGGGAAAGCACCTTCAGCAATAATCATAGTACCTTCTCTCTTTGAACGTTGATCGTAATATCTAACAGTCCAGTCTTTGTCTAAGACGTGATCCTTGTTGGCTCTCATTCTTGATAATGGAGGCATAACGACACGGTGCTTAACCATGATATTACCAATCTTCATTGGCTTGAATAAGTTTGTGTCACCCAAAGCGACTGGTTTAAAATCCTTAACGAAGTCCATGTTTGTCATCTTGTAACTGTATTGATATTATATGAGTATTGTATAACTAGTCTTCCTCAATTGAGCAACTGCAATGATGTCTATATAGTATTAGATCAAGTTATATTGTTGAGTTTTATTCTAACAATATAGATGTAATGTTAATAATATTGAAAATATTATTCAAGAATTCTTCATTTTTATCATTTACAAGTCCCAAAAATTCGGTTGGTTTATATACTATTAGGTTAAAATTTTGAATGGATCATAATTTAGGGAAATTATAGTTTTTATTAAAAATATGTATCTTTAATTTCAAGCTGCTTATGATCTTTTTTTTTTTAAAATTAAAACAAAAATTTTTCAAAAGCTTCAAAACATTATTATTTGAAGTGGGTGAAGAGAAGCTGATTTTAAGGCCCAAGATTACAAATACCAAATGAATCAAAGCATGGCCTTCATTTTGATGTATTATCCTAAAGTACATAGTACTCAATAAATTATAAAATTCATCTAAAATTCCAAAGCATAATGTAATATAAATATAATCACCTGCGAAATCTCTCGGAATATTTCATTCTCTATAATTTCTCTTTCGAAAATTTTTTTTTTCGAGAATAAACGGATTTTTCTTTTTGGATTTTTTTTCTCGAAACCGAAAATATTATCAAAACAACGTCTGCTGCCAGATTTGTCTACAAAAAAAATTTGTTTCTTAACTGCAGTTAATTTTTTTTGCCCTAGTTTTCTTTTCTTTTTTTTTTCCTTTTTATAAAGCACAACTTCGTAAGGACTTTTCTTTTTACTTTTTTTTTCGTTTCTTTTTTCGTTTCTTTTTATAAACAAGGTTTAATTTGCTTCCACTGGTTTTTTGTGGAATTAATTACTCTTTGCTTATGATGGGATTAAGTCGAGATATACTGATCTCTTAAAAATGGAATTGGTAAGTATTATTAAGATGGATTACAACAATCATATCAGCAGAGATACATTGAAGCGTTCTTGGTAAGCAGCATCGATTCCTATCACCGATTATCTATACAACATATCATGAAAAAAAAGCTTTGGTGTTTTTATCTCACAAATTGGTTAAATGGGAACAGTTTTTTTGGTAAACGTTTCTTAAATCAAATGTAAGAACTAAAGATATGTTGTAAAGACCCTGCTGAATTCAACCCAGATTCCATAAGTTAACGGAAATTGACTAGAAGGAGTATCTATAAACAGCGTTTGGATAATTTTACTCATTCAATTAGTAATCCGGGAACATTTACAATAGGTTAAAACGGAAAAACTAAATATTTAAAAAGTCATTCAATATTAACCATTCACCGCTCATAAAATGGAGAAGCCTCTGCTCTTATTGACCTTTCTATGAATTAACAATGCATCATTCTCAAAAATATATTCATTACTATTACATATTTAAATAAAATTTAAAAAATAAATCAACGTTTATTATTGTTAAGTGTCTATGCAAATCGTTAGCTTTTTTCTGTATATGTTATAAATGTACATAAAGGTAAAATATTTAACAATTTCATTAATGTGTATGAATGCAATACCTTAATAGTACGTTTTTTTTCTTTATCAAAAGAAGGTTAGTTAGCAAATATTTTCGTGAAGTATAACTGTTAGTGGTATTATCTATGCATCTAATTTGTTTTGGTAAAATAATATTCTATCTGCCCATTTCTTATTAATAGCTATTCTCTTCATTCTTATCAATTCTAAATCGTTCGGAGAAGACCATCCGGACTTAGAATAGTTATCTTCAAGGATAGATAATCTTTTATCTTCAACCTCTTGTTGTTTTATTAACAAGTTGATATAATCTTTAATACTCATTTCTTCCAATTTCTTCGGTGGTAATGAATCACAATCAGATTTGTTAGAACTTGAAAGATCTTCTATCTCTTCTACTTTGTCTACCTTTCCTGAGTATACCTCATCGAAACTAATGTTCGATTGAATTCTATAATTATTTGGATTTTTGGTACTATATTCATCTGTCACAGAAATAACTGGAACTGTATTCGTAATTTTATCTGAATTGACCCTCAAAGAAAGTATATCAAGCTTGCTCAAATCAGGTTTATCTGTATTTTTGTTGTTTAGATTATATTTGTTATATTCATGCCCCATACTAGCAGATCTTTTGTTTAATGAAATATTTCTGCTTATCTTACTTCTATTGGATGAACTTCTTGAATCTAGCATATTTGTGCTAGATGATCTCATAGGGTCGGCTGCAGAAAATCCTCTTTGCATACCATTAACTGGAGTTCCAGTTCGCATAAAAGCTGGCGTGGATGGGATTTTGTCATTGCTAGACATGCGTGTATGTGAACCATTAACTCTATCATAAACACTTGTATTCATTGATGATGCATTAGAGAAATCTCCATTTTTCATATATAAAGGTGATGGTGTTTCATCTCTGAGATTAGAGCTTGAAACAACTCTTCTTACAGAATCACCACTAGCGCCAATGATTCTGGAGAAACTTCTCTTAACTCTTGAACCTATCGAGGGGTTTCTAGAGAGTTCATCTGGTCTAATCATATAATTTGACGGTGTCAAAGATTGTACATCAACGTACCCATTATTATTAGAATTTATTTGAGTAACATAATTTAACTTATCAGATGGGTGCTCATATGATGGTTGCTCAAAACTTGAAGCTATACTTATCGATGGAGAACTTGTAACATCATTATTTGTTTTAGGAACACCCTGTGATTTGTTAAAAGACGAATTATTTTTCAAAGATGTCTTCTTCAATAAAGCGCTTGAAGCTCTTTTGAGTAAAGGTGGTCTCTTCTCGTTCATTGCTAGTTCGCTTGGCACAGATTCTAAAAGTTTGTGTTTGATCGAAGACGAGGCAGAATCAGATCGTGAACGATATATACTGTCAATTGAATTTCCATTTGCTCTAAGTGGTATATTGAACAATAAATCATCTTGGGTTAACCCTTTATACTGTTTGCTTGTTGAATTAGTTGTTGAAGATGAATGATTACTGCCTATGCTAATTTTTCTTGATGGGATCCTCGATTGTCGTATAACGCTTACATTTGTATTATAATCTTGTGATGATGTTGATGAAGAATTTGAATGTCCTATATCCATGGAAGATAATACTGGGAATTCTACAGGTTGAAATAACTGACTATCATCCAGAAGAGCTGAAGTGGCATTACTAGACGTATGTGAATTGTTAGTTGAATTCAACATTACATTTGAAAATTTCTTTTTCAATAATAATCTTGGACTAGTTATTATAGGTGATAACGGACCATTAGTAGAGTTTGTATTTATATTTGATGCATTTTTGTTTTCATTTTGATTGTTATTAATCGATGACAAGGAGTCGGAGTTAATATCAGTGTTTTTAAGAATAATATTATTATTCAATGATGTGTTTATATTTTGCTGTTGTAGAGTAAAATTTTGTGGAATCTTTAATGCTTTTGATAAGTCGAAGGATGTTTCCGCTATTGTTTCTGGGTCAAGTAAATCGTTGCTGTCTGCATCACTATTTGAAGTAATGAAATTTTCACCATACAACTTTGGTGATTGTAAAGTTTGTTCCATATTGATCAAATTCAATCCTAAACCTGCTACATCATTTTGCACGTTATCATATTGTAAATCGTTATTATATTGGGTATTATTCGTCTCTTCATTACTAATTAACAATGACTGTATTTTATTGAGATTCAGGTTTGAGTTCACTTCTCCGATATTGTTTGAACTAGCGTTGCTGTTATTTGCCACATTACTATGGTTTAGTGATGTGCTATTGATAATCGATGACATACTATCGTCATTTTGTTTGTTATCAGGTAGAGGCGGTAGTAAGTTTAATTCGTCTTTGCTGTTGCTTCTTCCTATATGGATTGCATCTTCGTTATTGTAAGTTTCGTGATGTATCACAATTGTATCGTTTGCCCCACTGTTGGAGTATGGTATGCTTTCCAACGATGTGTTTTCAACACCTGTCAATGGTCGGGAAGGCAGTTGGAGTTGTTGGCTTGAAAACGAAGACACATTGCTGTTCAGTTGGGTCAACTCTATATCCTCCTCTTCCTTTATATCATGCAAAGTGTTTGTGTCCGAGATCTTCAAGCCCATGTAGTTGTTGTTCTTGGAGTCCATTGAGACCGATGGGATTTCCATCGTGCTGTGTGTTATTTGAATGTATGTCTTTTATTTTACACCTCTAGTAATCTCGTTTCTCTCGCTCGTCCTCTCTTTCACACTCTATGTCTAATCTTTTCTCTTAAAATAAGTGTTCGTATTGTGTTGTTGTTGTTGCGTCTTCATCAAAAAAATGCAGCAATACCTTATCGAAGTAAAGTTATAGACCTATCTCGATGCCTACAAGTATAATTTGATGATGAATGGACAAAATATTCAAAAACAGTTTCCAAAGCAGTTCAGTGGTAAGTTCACAAATGTCTTTTATCCAGTATATTATTAATAAATTAAAATAACAAAAACAAAGTTTAGTGAATCGTTGCAATTCGATGAAGTAAGTATATATATATTGTAAATTATTCATCTAGAGTTTCTCTCCAGTATGAAATTTGTTTGAATGCCCAAGAACCAAGAAAACTTTAAAAGCTGAACCAAAAAAAAAAAGTAAAAAAAGTACCGAGCGAGAGATGAAAGGAATTGGAATGCGCGTGGAGACCAACAGTCGACAGAGACAACCCGCACGCAGGCGCCTCCGACTCTCAACGAGGAGTTTTTTTTGGGCGGCAACTTACACAAGACGGTGCACAGATAACGGTGCACACGCGGCAGGATTGGCAAACATACAGACAAACTGTGCAGGCACGCCACCATCTCACGAGAATATGACGCACAAGCATGTATTTTGAACGGCACTGCAGTGTCGTCTCACTCAGTCCGTCTATGTGCACTGAAACCCCCTGGGAACAAGCAGTGCTTCGCCAGTTTGTGAGCACCGACCCGTCTCTCTGCAGTCCTTCCAGTCAAAAACACCAGCGCGCATCAATAATCTTTTCTTTTTTATTTGTGTCCTGCGCGTTTTTTCCTCTCGACCCCGTCGGCGGTTATTAAGCTGGTAGGGTAACACATCGCTCTGCACGAAAGGCTCACAAGTCTCTTTCCGTCGGAGGTCAACGGAAAGCACCGGGAACGCTGTTTAAAACACACACACACACACACACACTTATATATAAATATATATATATATATATATATATATATGATTGCTATTCGTTGGGTTTTGCATGAATATACGTTTTCTACTTGCACAGTCATACACCAATACACGCTCACACACACACACACACATACGCTCACATAAATGTCTACCGAGGGAAAGGAGTCGCTTCAGCTGACTAGGTTTGTCAGATCCTGCTCGATCAATCTGATCTTGCCGTTCATTAACGGCCTGATGCTGGGGTTCGGCGAACTATTCGCCCACGAGATAAGCTGGAGATTCAACATATTTGGCAAGGACAACAGAGGTTACAAAATATACCCTGAGAAGCGCATGACCGAGAGAAGCAAGTTTGTATAGGCCCCAGCACATCTGCCTCCAGATATATATGTATGTATATGTATATGTATATGTATGTAATACCCTGCACATAATTTAAGAGATTCTTCTGCCTTTGTGACGAGAGATATACAGTACCATGGCAGTCGCCTGTTCAATGCCTGGTATGTGGGGAAGGGGACCGACCGCCTATCCCACTGTACAGTTCCTCGTCACGTGGTCAGGATGCTAAGTTACCCGGCTGTATCACATCACCACCGACGAACCAATGCCCGGTGACGGTGAAGTGTGCGTGTAGGGTAACTTGCGCGAGTTCCACCACCCACCCACCGAAACTGAGTAACGAACGAACTATATAGTACAATATAATATAATATAGTATAGTATAATATAATATAATATAATATAAACCTTACCAGCTTCGATGAATTGTCAGCAAGTTGTAATGTGGCAAATATCTGTGGGTACTATCAATTGTGTATTCTCCCTGTAAAGGCATCTCTCCATTCTCACTTCCATATGATTGGTTTACAATGATCATGACACAAATCATTCCAAGACCTAATGGAGTTCTATCAAACGACAACTAAATTTTCACTCTCTGCCAAGATATACACACCGCACGGCCAACCCTCACATTTGGACGTGATTCATAACCGAAAGGTAACACTATCTTTATCATGTATCATGTAAAAACTACAAACCTTCTTACTCACTCATTTTTCTCTCTGTATCTTATTCCTTGTTGGGTTCCCTCTGCGATTGGTTCTCTTTCACCTTGGAGCCTTCCCATCACCATTTCGCTCTTCTTAAGATACTCTCTCCTGACTTTGAAAATTTATTTCACTGCTCTCTTTGAACTTAATAAGAAATTTAAGTCGAATCAACGTATCTAACCTGAATTGAATCAAATCATTGTGGTAGCAATGATATTTAATTGAATATATATATATATATATATATATATATAGACTGTGTATATTTCAAAAAGTTTGAAACTAGCGAAGAATTTACGGTCTGCTGATATATCGCACTCTCTGTATGAATTAGTTCATAGAAGCTTCGATCTATAGTCCATATTCCCCCCTCCCAAAAAAGAAGTACATCTAAGTGATCATGTTGAATCGAAAACTCACCCTTTTATCAAAACATACATCTAAATCTTCCCCATTGGCAATCTGTTTGATTAGTTCTCCGTACCACAATTACAATAACAAGTATGTCGGATTGAGAACTTATTCAACACCAGCAGAGACCAAAAAGGAAAAACCACCTTTGATGCAAAGAATCAAACATGAAGTGAAACATTATGTCAACGGTACAAAATTATTAGGCTACGAAATTAAAGTCTCTACAAAACTGTTGATGAAATTCAGTCAAGGTTACGAGTTGACAAGAAGAGAACATAATCAATTGAAGAGAACCATCAGTGATGTATTTAGATTGATCCCTTTTTCAGCTTTCGTTATTATTCCATTCGCTGAATTGTTATTACCTATAGCTTTAAAAATTTTCCCAAATTTATTACCTTCAACTTATGAGAGTGTCACAGATAAGGATCAGAAAAGAATGAAATTGTTAGAAACTAGAAGAAAAACTTCACAGTTCCTACACGAAACTTTAGAAGAATCAAATTTATTGAATTACAACTCGATTGAAAACGTTGAAAAAAGAAAAACATTTATAAGTTTCTTCACAAAGTTATACAATTCAAAATCAGATCCTTCAATCATGTTCAAACATGAGGAAATTACCTCAATTGCAAAAATGTTTAAAAATGATACCGTATTAGATAATTTATCAAGACCTCAGTTGATGGCAATCTGTAAATTCATGTCGATCACTCCATTCGGTAATGATAACTTGCTACGTTACCAAATTCGTTACAAATTAAAGTCTATCATGCAAGATGACATAATTATTGATTACGAAGGGATTAACTCTTTAAGTGCTGAAGAACTTCACCAAGTCTGTGTCTCTAGAGGTATAAAAGCTTTCGGTACATCCCAACAGGAACTGACCAATACTCTTAAAGTTTGGTTGCAATTGAGATTAAAAGATAAGATTCCTTCCGTTTTGATGATGTTATCCTCTACTTATGTCTATGGTGGGAAATCTTCAGAAGAAATTGCAAATAAAATCGTAAAATCCACTGCATCTTCAAAAACGGTTGCCTCTTCCACTGATTCAACTAAAAAGGCAGCCACTTACAATGATTTGTTAGATTTATACTACGAAGGTATCTTACAGGTATTATCTTCTATCCCTGATCCTGTATACAATGTCGCTAAATTGGATGTTACGGAGTCTAAGCCTGACGAGACTGAAGTTGAACAAGTAAAACTCGAAAATACCAAAACTGCAACTAATTCAGAAACTCAACAACAAACTCCTGCAGAACCGGTTTCTGTTACATCCACTTCAAATGGTAACAAGGTAGTTGAATCGGCTGATAAAACAGAGCCGGTTGAAACTGTTCCTGAAATAAAACCAACAACTGGAATCAAAGCTGATGAGGTAACAGAAAAGGATGTTAAATTAACAGACGCTCAAAAAGAAAGTGCTCCAGTAGAAGAGAACGTGGAGAAATCAGACTCTAGTGCATTTAAATTGAGTGTCTTAAAGGAACAAGATGAATTGATCAAGAAAGAAGAATCTGAATTAAAAGCCAGAAAGATCAAGGAGCAAGTTACTGATGATATCAATTTGGATGAAGTTGAACAAGAAAGTTCTCAATCAAAGAAAGAAGAGCCTCGACAAGAAACCAAAAAATAATTTATGTAAGCACAACTAATCAAAAATAAATCGCCAATCAATATCATAAGAGTTTCGAATCCGAAATATTTCTGATAGCAAATTATCAATTTGTGAGTTATCGAAATAAGAATGGATCTTCTTTATTATAAAAGCAATAATACATTGTAGATAAATTATTTATTCCACTATTTCTGAGATGGCATCCATGAAATGGTCATTCCTGTGTTTAACTTTTCTGGGTCATTGTTGAAATAAAACATTCATAGAAGACTCGATTATTTCTGTATAACAATTTTCATATTCAATATAGTTTAATAGAATAAACATATAAACATAACATTTATAAAATAATTTATTAATTCAATGAAAGGATCAAAACAGATCAGATCAGGTTAGAGCTCTATTGCATTTTTTCCAGTTTTTTCGGCAACCCAGAAAAGGCTCCTCTAATTGTAAATTGTTCAATTAAAAATTCTTCATTGCACCCTAAATGCTCCTGGTGATGAATATTATAGTGATGATCCAGTGCTCGAGCAACATATATTAGCTGAAGGTATTAAAAAGCAAAGAAAGTTGTTTAGAAGAAACTTAAGAAATCAAAAGCTCTATTAGAGTATATTTCACCAGCATTTGACAATATTAGACATTGAAATATAGGCATACTTCTACTAATCTAAGTAAATGATATAGAAAAATAAGTTGAAAATAAAATCCATGAACATAATGAGCAATCAGGAATTACCATTATCTAGGTTGGAACCAAAATCACAAATAACAAACTCTATAGCAGGTTCTATTATACAATTATCAAAGGATTGGGTTTTACCAGCTAGACCTATTGGGCTCAGAAAAAAAATTTCAAGCAGTAGGATAGTGGATATGGAAGATAAACAAAAAGTGTCACAGACTACTTTGAGTGCACCAATAGATAAAAATGAAGACATTGTCAACAATTTTTATGAAGATGAAATAATGAGGAAAAGAAAAATGAATAGGGAAGCTCAAAGGGCTTTTAGAGAAAGAAAAAATATGAAATTAGAGCATTTGCAAAATACAATCTTGACATTACAGCATACAATCGATACTTGGGAAAAGAAGTTTAAGAAATCACAAGGTGAGTTAAAAAGACTTAAAAAAGAAAACTCGAATTTTAAAAAAGAGAATGACGACTTGAGAAACAAGTTAACTAAACAACAAAAAGAAGAGCATAAAATAAAACCTAATACCCCAGAATCTCCAATGGTACATGATCCACTACTATTAGATATAATTAACAATTTTAAACCAATGAAAGCCATTTCATTAAAAAAAATGAATAATAAAAAAACTATTACTCAAAATACCCAACTTCTGAACCATACTTCGAATGAGGTGGTATCAACTCAAAAGACATCTCATATAGTTGAAAAATGTGGATTGTGTCCAGATATTAGCGTATGTGTATGTTCACAATTTTCTGAACCTTTCTTATCAAAAGATAATTTTAATGATACACACAATACTGGAAATAATAATTCATCCATGGCTACAACATCAAATAATAGATGTTCATCAGATCCATCTACCTGTACACAATGTGCAGATATTGATAAATCATGTATAGGAAAAACTCCTATTGATACTAAAGGATTAGATAATGGTGTGAATGAAGCCCATATAAATAATTTCAATGACACCAAAAAGTTAGTCAAGGAATGTAAAGATCTGGATTATATTGAGATTGAACTTTCCTATATACCGAAAAAGAAAAGGAAGACGTGAATACTCCTATTTGTTGCTTCCTTTTCAGATTGATATAATACGTTTATAATATAATAAAATAAAAAGTGTATCATGGCGTTATTTATATAGATATATAACAATGTCCATGATAAAATACACAATGTATACACAATGTATATAATTCACAAAACTTCTAACTAAGGCGTTAATTGAATCATGTCTTACAATAAGAATGCAGTTATATCGAATACTGCTTGGACAATCTTTGGAATTCTCAACGCAGATCCAGCACCCTTACTTGAACTGGAAGAACTTGATCTGCTTGACGAAGATCTAGATGATGCACTAGGAGAGCTGGTTGATGAAATTGAGGAACTGGAGGAACTGGTGGAACTAGAAGAACTGGAAGAACTAGAAGAACTAGAAGAACTAGAAGAACTCGAGTCGACATCAACTTCATCTTCATGACAATCTTCAATGGTCGATAAACCAGTACCCCAAGCTCTACCAGCACCAGAAGTGAAATATGCAGAAGCAGCGCTTGGCATATCCGGTAAAGTGTTGTTGGCTTCCCAAATACCTTCTTGGTATGCAGGACAAGAAGAATAGTTGTTAGAAGAAGAGAAGCCACCATCACCTGATGGATTAGGTACACTACTATATTGGGATTTTAAGTTTTCAAAATCAGTCAATTTTGTTACACTAGTATCATTGTCAATTTGAACTAAACCATAGTTGTTCGTTTCATTGGAATATTCGTAAACTAGACCACCTGAAAATACACCGGACATCTGAGTTGAGTAAATAGATTTTATTTCAGTAAATGGTCTTGATGAAACGACTTCATTACAACCAAATTCACTTAAGAAAATTGGAACAGAGTAATCAGCATATAATTTAACTTTCTCAGCATAACCAGAAGTTTGGAAAGAAGATTGGCCACACCAAGAGTAATCGTTAACACCAAGCATATCAATTCTAGCATATTCATCTTCACCACAGTTAAAATATTCTGCTGCATATAATCTATTTTCAGCGATATCAGCACCGGAATAACCGACTGGGATTTTTCTGTAACTTCTTGCTTCTAAATATTTCTTCATATCTCTTACAACAGCCTTAACATAGGTAGCAGAGTTAGTTGTGTTGACAGAGTTAATAACTTCATTACCAGCGAAAAACCCCAATAAATTATCATATGAAGCAAATTCGTCGATGGTTGCAAAAACGTTCTGTAAATAATTTGCATTATAAGAACACTCGGGGCTGGTTCTGGAAATAGCACTCTTTGGTGTATTAACATCTAAGATCAAGTAAATACCATTTTCTTGTAATAAATTCATACATTCGTCGTGGTCTAAAGAGTTGTCAATAGTATAAACTCTGATGGTATTAATACCTAGATCTTTAAAAACTGGGATGTCTCTTTTACATGTGGTAATATCAGATAAAGGGTCAGTTAAGTTTGATGAGCCACCTGGTTGGTAGTCTACACCACGGATGTAAAATCTTTCACCGGATTCGGAATTGAAGAAGGCATTACCAGTTATATTTATTAAAGGGGTTGAACTGTTTGTAGCAGCAGATACTGATGTAGCTATGCTACCTAATATAGCAGTGCCTGATAGTATATTTTTGAATAGCATCGTTAACAACAGTGTTGGTGATAGGTTTGAACTTGGTTAGATAAATCAAAGAAGAGGGTTTGAATAAACAACCTTGAATAATAAACCTTTTATTATATATTAAGTTACAACAAAGACTCATGGAAGAATACGTTACAAGATCAAAAATAAACTTTGAATAGAACAAGAAGTCTCGAGGTGTTTTGGTATAAGAATCAAAAACCAAAAAACAAATGGATTCTCGAAGAAGCTGGAAAAGCATAATACGAATGAGGAAATTACCTCTGTACTAACTGGGCAGGATATCAAAGCAACAGGACCTGGCACTACTCTTGATACAGGCAGCACTTGAGCTGTTCTCCTGGGAAGATGACAAAGTTCACAGCTTCACTATGAGGCCCATACCACAATAAAAATCGAAACAAATCAAAACAAATCAAATCAAATCAAAACAAAACAAAACAAAAATAGAACTCGATGAGCAACTTTTTTCATTGAAATTTCAAATTTTTCAGATTCGAGATTTCGAAAACTTCGCATTTTAGAGTCGTCTTGTGTGAACTCCGTAGAACAAACGTAGACAACCACCAGATAACTAAGCAGCGGAGCGATGTCTCTAGTTCACCATTTCTTAAAGAAATGGAAAACATATCAAATTGTTGTTAACAGCCTATAAGGTTCGAACTAATTTGAAATCTGATGTGTTCAATTTATCAAGATGTAGCGAAAGTAGGAAACAGTTCGAAATAATAACGTGCAAGACGCACCACTAACTAACTGTTTATTCAAGTTTTAGGCGGCGTCAGATATTAAATAAAATACTGTTTAACTCGAAATAAGTTGTCGCAGAACGTAGTGCTTAGACATCATAGTTCCAAAACATAAGAATTTTCACCATTCGGGAACTTTATTACTGTATTTCCTATGAAAGTAATTATCCTAACATGAAACAGAGAGTTAAATCGTGCTGAATCATGCATGTCACAAAGCAGCAAACAGTAAATAGAAATAAAAGCCACCTAAGAAACTCTCTCTAGCTTATATCCGTTTTGCACAGCATTTCTTCAGGCAACTGAATGGGTGAGCCATTACACTCTGTTAAGGTTTGTTCGTGTAATTCTGAGAAATAAATGATGGAACTGCGGAGGATCACTCAGAGCATCGTGTACTCTTCCAGGGGCCCCCAAAAAACTCTGAGGGGAAAAAAAATAGAATGCTTCCAACCAGAGTCGAACTGATGATCTCCACATTACTAGTGTGGCGCCTTACCAACTTGGCCATAGAAGCTATTTAATAGGGTTTTGTTGTAATTACGGTCTAGTATAACGACGGTAATTCGGATTAATATAACTTCAGAGTTGCGACGGAATATAATAGTAAATTATTATATTAAGTTATATTCAGATGGGAAGCGCAAGATTGGATCTTTTTATATTATTTGTTAACGGATTAAACCTTGTCTTCTTTTTATCTATATGTAATACAAAATAGTATTTAGATTACAAAAGTTATTTGATTTAATCATGAGATATGCTCAGTATTTATACTTCGATATTTCAATATCTCTTGATTGTAAACGTGTCCTTTTAACCTATTTAATTTAAAACGTGTGTCAGAACGTGTTTCAGAACGTGTTTAAAACGTGTTTTAGATATCATTTGAGATTCTAAGTTTAACTTACAACAAACTTTTTTTTTGTAATTTAGAATTTCAAAAAAAGGTAATCCAACAAGTAATTTGAAACATTCCGGAATTAACATGCGACAAATGCGTCCGATATGTTGAAACCATTGTAAAGAAGTGTGAATTGGGTTAATATTGTGCTCCTCACTGACAGTAGCAGCTTGAGCGACAGTATTGTTAAAGTTTGTGATACATTAATTCATAATCATTCATGTGTGGTGTTACAGGTGTATAATTTCTTAGTTTATTATTTTTTATATATTACATAAAATACATTAACTTTTTTCTGATATTCAACTCTAAATAAATTATCCATTTTATAAGTTTATAAGTTTTCCGAATCTCGAATTTAGTTAATAATATCTGATCAATTATAATCAGCAATTCAGAAAATGAAAGTCGACCAATTTCTGATTAATCACAATTAGCAATTTAGATGATGATCATTTTTTATATAGAATTAATTACTCCATGATGGTTAGTGACAGTAATTAATTATTTTGTAATTGCTCACATATTGTCACCGACATATATAATTTCCAACACATATATCCATGTTCAAGGTCTTCACATAATAAACTATTTATTTGGTTGTCGTTCAAATATATTCCGTTTCATTTGTGCGACATAAATAACCTACTATAATTACAATCTTAATTATCCATTGAAACCTCATTCAACTAATGGGACACGTTCCATTTGATGTGATGAGAGTAACCCAAAATTATCATGTTTGGGATACAAAAAGTTATACATCTTTTGTGATTTTTATTTCCTGGTCAGGAAATGTATAACATCGTAGATTTATACTGTAACATCCTAAGTTCCAATATTAGTATTAGATGAGAATTCCTCCCTATCGTTATATGTCACAAACATTGTGGCTGGCATATAAATTAGTGCGTGAATAATTCAGATATATGGCAATTTTAGTAGTAATAAGGGAATAATATTGGCTAGTTGGGAATACACATTAATCGAGATTATAGTACCTTCTATTAAGTTTTTTGATTAACACTGCCGTGTCGAGTTAAACGGTTATTCCAACTTCACCATCGACATTTGGTGCTGAAATTCTTCAAACCAGTAACCTTCTAATGAAAATTATGAGGAATATTATTTAATGATCATGCAAGGAAATAAATTATATCAGATACAGTCTATTCCACAATATACCTATTCACCTTCTGAGCTGTGAGTTCCAAACCAAAAAGATCCAACATGAGCCAAAAGTGCAACCCTCATCAGACTAATTCTAACTTTTCTGACTTGGTATCTTTGTGTGCTAATAAAGATATACAACGGAAGTACTCACATTCACATTGATTATGACGATGTATTGAACTTTAGAACCATCAGATGTCAATTAATGAGCCTCCAAAGATGTTGATTGTTTTTATATTGAAGTAACAATTGTAATTCTACAAGAGCCATAATTGTGGTTTCCTCGATAAATCCGGGCCAGTACGGGGTTAACAAAAAAGGAAAAAGTGATTGGGTAAATAATCAACTTCGTTTCGATTTGACACAATTCTGAAGAGACATCCAGTTCCCAAACTATGGACTTCTTATATATAAAGACTTTGATCATAACGTATCCATATGTATAATTAATACCGGTTAAACCCCATATTCTTAAAATAGGAGAGGACGCTTATAAGTCGACATAATCACTCAACACTCTGAGATACAAGCATCTCTTTGAAGAGGATACAATACAGGGCGATTGATCTGGAACAGTACAAGATATCACAACGAATTTTGATAAGTATGGTAGAGACGTATATTCATGATGACAAGAATGAAGTTGATTTTAGGGAACCACATAACAGTGGCAAAGGGGTTAGTTTTGCAGATTTAGAGAAAATTGGTGTCATTTACAAATATTGTGATTCTCTTACAGATGTCGATGTTATTGCTAAAGAAAGAAACTACAAAAATAGAGATACAGTGAATATCTCCAAAGACAGTTTCCCAGATGAAGATGTTCTAATGGAAAAATTGAATATGTTTTATCAAGAACATTTACACGAAGATGAAGAAATCAGGTATTGCTTAGATGGCAGTGGTTTCTTTGACTTGAGGTCATTGAATGATAAAAATTGGATACGCTGCAAAGTCACCAAAGGAGATCTTCTGATAGTTCCAGCAGGTATTTATCATAGATTTACTTTGACCACGGATAATTACATCAAAGCCTTAAGATTATTCAAAGATGAACCTAAATGGAATGCAATTAACAGACCAGATGGTGATTCTTACCAAGTGCGGGAAGAATATCTCTCCCAAGTTCAAGTATAATGTAGATATATGCAAATATATTACTTAAACTCAAAAAAAAAATATAATACTATAACAAAATTCATTCTGATGTTTCATAGTAACTTGATTCACAAAATAGAACGCCATTGCAGGGTCATGCAACTTGTTGCAATGAAAGTGGCATATATATATACATATATCATATCTATAGATTCACCTTGCACATATAAAAAGTTTTATTTTACCAATTATCAGCCTTCATCTCCATGAATGACAGTGATTTCTTACCAACTTTTGGATATTTTTCACTCTGTGGAAACATTTTTCAGTATCGCAGTTGATCACTTCGCATCTCCGAATATGATATATGCTGTAGTTTGTTTATAAAAACTATCGAGATTGTAAAATATTCATTTAGAATTGTAAACATACGACGAACAAGTTGAAATTTCGATATAACAGATTAAAAGAATACCAGATTTGTTTTTGTTTTTGTAGTTAGATTTCCAATCAGTTTACCATTTGGTTTTTTTTCACTTTATCATTAGTTAGTTGAGCTTCAGTTGGTATCTTCAGGAGATATATTTAGGTTAAAAATTCAAACTCAGTGAGCACTGTATCTAATATTTTGAAATTATTGATCATGTCTAATGATGTCATAGCTACATCCATTATGAGCCATGAGGTAACAACTACAATTGGTGAGATAGTTGGTGAAACTATGACCGCTTCGGCAAGTGCAGCAAAGGACACTTATGCAGATGCTATAGCAGCTTACTTCCCAATCGTTGATCAATTTTATATTCCAGAATGGTTTACAATGCAATTTATTGCAAATAATATAATATCATTTACACCATTATTCTCATATGGTACAACAGTCATTAGCATTGAACGTTCACAAACATCATTAGGTTTTTCAATTGATATATGTGCTACCATGTTGATTGCGAGTATTTTAAGAGTTTGTTATTATTTGATCACGCCGTATGACCTTTCTTTATTAAGACAGTCCCTCGTAATGATATTTATTCAGTTGATATTATTAAAGACTACATTGAGGTACAGGCCTATCGAATACCAGTATGATCACTTAATTGAGGTTGAATCCTTCCAAAAATTATTTCATGATGTTTTCTTGGAATATTTTCAAACAGAAAAGCCAATACAAGACTGGAAGACTGTCTTAGATAATTTAACCTTTATCAAATCAGTTCGTTTTATAGGGAAGTGTGGTTTAGTCATGTTATACAAAGTGCTCAAATTTTTTGACCCCAGTTATAAAAGGATTTTTTCTTTTTGGCAATGGAATGATGACAAAGTATTTTGGAAATTTATTGCATATTTTTCTTGTGTTAATTTCTTTTTTACTATATTTGTTGTAAAAATTATGGATTGGCCAAGTGTTGCAGAATGGATTGGTTCGTTTTTTGGATCTTTGGGTCTGCTTATAGAATCTCTACTGCCATTGCCACAAATTTCAATTCTGCATAAACTAAAGTCGATTCAAGGTTTTAAATTAATTTTATTAATAAGTTGGTTATGTGGTGATACACTTAAAATAACATACCTGATATTTGGTGCATCAAATATCTCTTTCATGTTCGTAGTGTTTGCATTATTTCAAATGTCATTAGATTTCTACATCGCTGGACAGTATATTTACTACAGATATTATTATCATTCTTTCAGACATGATGGCGAATCTAATGGAAACTCTGATACAGAAGATATTGAGTTGAGAGATTTTAACGTTACATCGGCTGGAAATATTAATAACATTTATTAAACTTGCATTATAATAAGATTTAAATATTTTTAATTTATAGAAATTTATTCCATATGAAATATCATATTTAGAAACTCAAATTTTATCTTGTGATGATATAATATTAAATTATGGCAATATCGAATAAGTATCGTTCTTTCATATGTTTACTCAAATATTTGCAATCTTGGCTTGATAGTATGGTATTGGACTACTTACAAAAGTTAAAATAATATTTATTATGTACATGTTTTATAGCAATCATCCTAAATGGAATTCTTTAATAAAAGTTTGAGTTCATCAATTAGTTTAGACTGCAAATATCTTATTCCTTTTTTTGCTTCTAATATCACCCTTCTTGCCAAATGCCCTTAATGTGAGTTTAAATTCAGATTTGTCTTGTTCACGTTTACTTCCTGGTGCAGAATTCATTTTATCCCAAAGTTTTTCTGAATTTATATATTCGTCAATTCTCATTTGAGAAATATTATTACTATTGTTGTCTCTATCTAATTCAGTCAACCCTTCCTGATTTTCAAGTCTCCAAAATGAAAGCTTTTCCTCAATCATATCCAAATATTTGTGTATCATAAAATATTCATCCATGATATCCAACTCTCCTTCCACGGTCCATGTTTTGACGTCTTCCTTATCAAAAAAGCAAGGATGTTTCCAGTTATCATTTCCTTCATAGAAGTTGTTGTTCATCTTTTTATTTAAATACTTTTTGTTTTTCTCTGTTAGTGAAACCTCTAAATTATCACTAAATAGCCTAACAAAAGTTGGAGATTCAGAGTTTTTTCCATATATATGCCTTAAATTAAAAGAAATACCGATAGCATCTTTTGATTTTGATTTTATAAACTGTTCTTGTTCACTGTAAATATCTTCTAGATGTTTCGACATTATTTCAGGGTCATCAATCATTTTAGGCAACTTCATCGGAGTATCGCTGATATCTCCTTCTTGAGGTATACATATTACATGTAACTTAGGAGCGCCGAATTTTGATGATTCTGTTTTCATTATTAATTTTAATTTATTCCAGTTGATATTTCTTGAATTATACTTAGCTTCGATAAATTTTAAAATCTTCTCAAAGATTTGCATCGATAATTTAAATTCTGCATCAGCAATTAAAGAAGAAATTTTACTTTCTTCGTACATATGATTAATTACATACTCATCAATCCCAAAAATACCTTTTATCATACTTTCTCTGTGCTTTAAATTCTCTTTGAACTCTTGGCCAGAGACTGAATGTAAAATATAGTCGATATCCTCTAAAGGAAGATATTGAAACCCAAAAATTCTGTTTATGTTGTGATAAGCAACGAAAATACCATCCATGCAACCCATTCTGGCCTGTAATGAATACTTAAGAAGTGGTCCTCTTATCATATCCTTAAATTCTCTAGCCATTGACTCAAAGGTGCCATGTAATCTATTTATTTCATAACCAGTGTGGTTCAAGTTTTTTTCTACATAAGATAAATCATATCTTATGGCACTTACCGCTCTAGTCTTAACATCGAATACACCATTGTTAGGTAGTTTATTATTGTAACAATCTAATTGTGATCTAATTAAAAAATTACCAACTTTTGAGTAATGATATATTCTTTTATTTGGATCAAATTTTTGATTTAGGTTTCCATCTCTTGTTAAAAATTCTTCTAAGGTATGACCCAAAGACGATAATATCATTTCTCGATTAAAAAATGGATCATTATCAATTGAATAAATAAAGTTGTCTGCATTTAAGGAGCTTCTGTTGGTTTTGCTAACAATTATTGAGGCAGGAGCCTCTGCTGATCTAAAATTTCTGCTTGTTGCAAATAATATATCTTTTGAATCTATAAAATTTATCATATTTAGTTTTCTAAAGTTTGATAATAAAAAATGAAGTTGAGATAAAACAGCAGTCATGGAGCTTGTGGAAGAAATATATTTGATATTATGATAATTAGCAGTGTTCAATAAAACGTTGTCATCTTTTGGTCTAATGAAATTGGTTGACGATGAAGGTCCTGATGGGTTTGAGTTAACAAACTCGAGTGACTTATCATAGTTGAATTCTCCAGTTCTTTCATCTTGTAAAGAGTGAAGCAATTGTGGCTCAAATAGTACTTTTTCTAATCCTGGTCTTAATTTTGGTAAAGTTTCATAGTCCAATACATTTTCATTTCCAATTGAATCTATTGGTCTTATAAGTCTCTGTTTTAAATCTGATTGTGAAAAGCTGAAAAAATATGGAGAAATTTTATTGCTCTTCTTACCATGAACCACACTCTTCTTATGATGACGAGATTTCCATCTTATAATATTAACAAATATGGATATTGGACGGTCCCTGTAATATTGTTTGTATGCAAGCCTGGTGGGGCTGATTCGCAGCATCGCAAAGAGTATGCTTCTATATTAGCTTATATATTATTCCAAAATAATCTTATTACGATATACGACATTTTTGTACTTAAGATGTTAGTTGTATATCGTATAGCAGTGATTTGAAAGAAAGACAGCGTTTTTTATTCTTAAGATAATTTTAGCTTCTTAATTCTTATGGTCACAATTTTCCGGCTTACTGAAAATTGTCAGTCTTGGATAAACTTTTAATGCATTGGGGCATTACATAAAAAAGCTAAACTCCAAACTTCTTACTACAATATTTGAATTTAAATGCTGAGACCATTATAAAGTTTAATCAATATATATAAGTTAAAGTATTTAAAAGATATGTATGCTTGTATAGTTTATCTCTGGTATTGCAGATATCATTTGATATCTTGTTGCTGATGAGGACACAATTTGGTGATCGAAAACAGACGATAATATTATATCATGACGTGCTGTTGTTACAGTGCTCCAATAAACAAAAGTCCATAATATTCAACTATTCAACGTAATATTATCTAGCCCTTTAAAGTATCTAAATCACAAACGGTTAGAAACTCTTCTTAAATGGTCTAATCACAACTAGATATCGAATTATAAAATTTCTTGTGCATCGGCATAAATTTAGCCGCTGAGAACAACTTCCACTATAAAAGGAACTTAGCTTTACAGAAAATTAAGGAAATCTTTACTAGTGAGAGAGTTCATAACAACTCCTGGAATACATAATATGTTGGTTATAAGACAGACACTAATTGTCATACCTCATCTCGGTGGAAGATACATGATGAAGAGTTTACAATCACTAGTTGCGGAGTGCCAAACCAAGGAACAGTTAATTGAATCACTGACACCACAAGTAAGAACGATTACCTTTGGTGCAACAGTGGCAGATCGGGTTAAAGGTGTTAATTTGAGTACCTATATTGATTCTATTATTTCCCTAATATGCAATTGCATTGAGTATCATCAACATGGATTTGAGATTACATTAATGTATTCTAGCGAAGGTAGAGTAAACAATGCAAAACAGTATAAACTAGCTTTAATAGACTATTCTGATAAATATTTGAATAAAAGAAAAAATACCAACTCTTCACTGGCAATATTTTTATCTTTAATTGAAGTAATTCGAACGTCTATAAAAAATAATGTAATAAGGACAACAAGAGATGTGTACTATGGCAATGTTGAATTATATCAAAATCAAAGAACTGTAGTGTATTGGTTAGAAAAAATTCATCAAAACTTATTGCTGAAAACTAGAAACGAGTTAAATGTGATTCCAGCTCAAAAGGGGCTCTGTTACGTCCCATTTCAATTGAATATTATAGATTCCGATTCAAATATAGTAAACACTATTGTCAAGAATGAATCTATGCTGATTCCACAGTTTAATGATAAAAGTATTTTCATAGTTGACAAAGATAATGCAATTGTTGTCGATAAATTGATAGTTGTAGAAAAGGAAGCTGTTTACAATAAATTAATCAATGAACATGGTTCGGGCAATAAATTAAAAGATTGCATAATTGTTACAGGAAAAGGTTTTCCAGATAATTTAACCAGGTTGTTTCTAAATAAACTTCAAGAACTGGAAGTTCTGGAAAACATTCAATGGGAAGTTTTAACAGATGCAGATCCATATGGTATATCGATTGCAGCAAAATATATCTTCAATAATACAAATAATATGTATTCATGTAATAAACTCGATTATAGAGGGGTTAGAATTTCTCAATTAATTAATAACATTAATGAAGCAAAACATGGTCAAGTTTTAGATCTGAATATCAGAGATGTTACATATTTAATGAACATGATATCTAGGATGTATATTGACAACACCATTACTGCTAAAAATTCTTCATTTCTGTCCATTAGAACAGAAATCCAACGACAGATGTTCTTTGTGAAAAAAGGGGAAATGAACTCACTATTTTGAAATCATTTTTTCACTTTCTAAAGTATATATAAATTCAACTTCAATAAGTTTGTTGAAACCAATAAATATTTGACTTGAATCAATTTTTTACTTTGATGAATATCATTAAGCATATTATTAACTAACTCAAGTGTACAAGTGTTTTATCTAATATATGGCAGTAATATCTATACATCCCACAATGAAAAATGATATGCTCGTACAATGTCGCTCTGTTGGTTTCGTGTTTTTTTTTTTTTTTATTCAATAATTAGTTGAAATTAAAGATTCAAAATTTTGAATTTTTGGAATCAGAAAGCTACAAAATGGCCATTTCAGAGAACTATACTTTCAAAAGTAGTCATTGTATTTTGAAGATTTTGTTCAGATATTATGATTTATTTTTTATCGATATTATTTTGTCTCACCTTGTAGAGAATTTATACATCGAATAGAAATACCCAACAATATGCTATATTCTGTCATTTTCAGCACCTTGTTGTTGGTAACTAATGTTTTAGCCTCTACACAATTAATTCCAATTGCAATTGAATTGCCAGCTCATTCAAGTGAATGTCTGTATGAAGATTTACATAATCCAGATGATACAATCAATATTAGTTACCAAGTCTTAACTGGTGGTAATTTTGAAATTGATTTCAAGATTGAAGCTCCAGACAAAAGTGAATTGGTTAACGAAGTTCAAAAGAAATATTCTGATTTTGCTTTAAAATCATTTGGTTTAGGTCAGTATAAATTCTGTTTTTTCAATAACTATGGTTCTGATGCTAAGAAGATCGAAGTTATTCTAGGTTTGGAAAGTCGTCTAGTTTCTGTTAATGATGTGGAAGATGATGAAGATGGAAAAGATGCCGTAGCTAACAATGCAATTGAAGAAATTGACAGAAACCTTGATAAAATAACAAAATCATTAAACTATTTAAGAGCTAGAGAATGGAGAAACATGTCCACTGTTCAATCTACTGAATTCAGAATCACATGGTTATCCTTATTGGTGATTGCTGTTATGGTCGGTATCAGTGTTGGTCAAGCATTTATTATTCAATTCTTCTTCACTAAGAACAGAAAGAATTACGTCTAATCAATTATATAAGAACGCTATTTAAATATAAATAGATGCACAAATTATTTTAGGAATATTTTGTAAGAAACATTAAATATCAAAAATTTAAGAGATAAACAATTTTATCATTAACTTGCATCGATTAATCCAAATTTGTACTGAATGTTAAATATATTATTTATATGTAGTTGAATACTTTGTTGTTGAACATTGAGTTAAGAGAGGTTTAATGAATATAACAAGCATTAAGAATATATATATAAATTCAATGACTCTAAATATCAGTTTAACTATAGCGTTTTGGGAATTGTTTGATTCCTTTCAACAACTTTGAAAAAAGACTTAAAACATAAATACACTTTTCTTAATCTTTGAACACTATTATAATTCTCTATAAATCAATTCTATGAATTTTTGAAGTTATTTAATATCTTTTTAATGTTTCTCAAATGGATTTTTCTAATATATCATTAAAATTCAGTTGGCTTCAGGAATTCTCCCATCTTTATTGGAAATTTGTTTTTCATAACCCAAAATTTCCTCTGTAGTCTTTCCATTATTTTCAGTGACTTTAATTTCACTTACATAAGTTTCTAATTTCTTCCAGTTTTCAGCACGTTGTTTCTTACGTTGTTTCGTTTCCTTTAAGCTCGATAGATATAAACTATTGCAATTCTCATATAATACAGGGTTGGTTTCTAAGAAAATTTTTAGTGCCTTAAAAGCCATAGCATGAATGGCACGATTCCAGGAACCTGAATTGATAGCTTGTTCTACTAGAATGTATGGATCTGAGATGATGCCATCTTGGCCATTAATATTATCTAATTCTAATTGAGATGTTAATTCATATAAAGGTGGGAATACAATAGGTAATATGACTTCTGCATTTTCAATACAAAGATTCAAAAAGTATTCATTATTCCAGTAACTCAATACCTTCTCAGCTACTTGGAAATGTGATGAGCCTATACATTTTGCAAGCTGCACAAACAAAGGAACTTCTATTTTGATAAATTCTAATGGTTCAATTACTTCAAATATATCTTCTATTTCATTCAATAGCATAATTTCTTTTGTTGAATTAATTTTTGGCCAATAACGCAGTAAACCCATGACAACTTCTTCTGTTAGTAATGGCTCCTTTTCCAAAAATTGAACAATACAATATGCTAATTGAGGATGGTATAGCGATAAGCATGGGACTTTGTGCAAAGGAAGTAGAACTCTTAATAGAAAAATTTTATGTTCCTCCTTTAATGGCAAGGCAAACCCATTTATAATTGATCCCAATATTTCCAATAATTCTGCGATACCATTAAATTTTTCAGTCTCATAAACAAATTGTAAGAATATATAATTCATTGAACGACGAATGAAGCTTCTTAAACTTAAGAATTTACCATAAATTCTATGCAAAGTAGTTTTCAAACAGTCTCTCTCTCTGATATCTTCACTATCGAATAATTCCAACAATTTTAATATGAAATCTTGGTCAATATATTGTTTGGCAATTTGATGATTGAAATCAGGGCTCTCAACAAATCTTAAAAAGAGTTCATAAACTAATTGCATGTGTGGCCATGCAAGTTCATTAACGGGTTCATCTTCGTCAGGATCATATATATCTCCGATTGGGTTCACAGGAGGTGGAATTGGTCTAAATAAATTTATTTTGAACATTGCAATGACATGTTCGTACATTTCGTTAGTATAAGTAAACCTATTTGTTACAATAAATTCAATAAGTTCTTGTAGAGTAATTCGCTTGATTTCTTTTCCTTGAATATCAAAACTTGGGTCGTTGAAATCGAACATAGCACTACACTGGTCGACTTTTGCGATAAATAGCTGTAAACGCTCTTCTGGGTCAACCTCTTCGAAAGAAGGTAACTTTGTTAGTTGAGTATACCTAGAAGTTTCAAAACGAGAGGAAGAATGGCGTTGAGGCGTTTTGACTAAATCCAACTCACCGTCAGGGTTCAATTTTGTAGTTGTTGGTAATCTTTCAAAGGAGTGGGATGCTCTTGGGATGTCTAAACTTGGTGATTGAGGGCTTGTTTGTATTGGTGACTCTTTTCCAGCGAGGTTGCTGAAATCGTTTTGGGAAAGCGAAAGATTTACATCATCAGAAGAATCGTTCAAAACAATATCAGTATCGTTGGCATTACCATTCCTTTCTTCTTGATCTTGAATCATATTACTTCTATTCATAGTGTGATCGAGTTTAGTATTATTGTTCTCCATCGCTTCTGGGCTGCCGCTATCAGTATTTGAAAGGGATATACTAGGACTAGGGGTAGATGATTCAACGGTTGTTGAAGATGAAATATTCGATTGTGGGAGATTCCCATTGTTAGAATTAGTGATTGAGTTTGAGCTATTACTTGATGAAGGCTTTGAAAGGGAAGGTGCTGCCACTGGGGTTGCATTTCTTGTTTCACTTTTGGTATTCAAGCCGGATCCGACATTGCCTTTAGTTTTTGAAGAACTGGCAGGGTACTCCTTTTTGGAAGAACTAGAGGAAGGTCTTGACTTTTCAGATGAGCTCTTCCTTGAAGAAGAGCTCGATGTACCTATAGAACTGGATTTTCTGGAATCTCTCTCTTTCTCCTTTTCCTTCTCTTTCTCCTTTTTTTTATTACTCGAAGAAGACCCAGTGGTCTTCTTTATCAACTTTTGTTTAAAACCACGCATCATATTGGGCCAGATTTATTGATTATTTGTTCTGTATCAGTTGTTTTAATTGTAATCTATTCTATTCTTAAACTATATCCGACAATCGATCAAAAGGGGGGTGGCGGTCTTCGTGTTAATTACCAGGTACAATAAAAAAAATACACAGAAATGATTATCGATAATAACTACAATAACGATCGATGGTATCGTACTTTAACAATCCTAGAACACTGGTATGGATCACAATATTCCAATGAGACAGATACAATGGTCTTCAGTTAATGTTTTATACTTAATCGAGATCACTATCCGAACAAAAGGAATATCTCTCAAATGTTGATAAATCAATTATCATTATAATGGTATATTTTTATTCTTTTTTACAAAAATTTCAAATCTTCGACTCAACAGGAAAAAGAAAGGAAAAGATAGGGTCGTACGGGCAATTTACAGCGCCGTCATTGACCACGAATTGGACCAAAATTAGGCAGTATCTGTGACAAGCTACAAAGCCAAATTGAACAACTCTATATGTGTTGCTAAGGACAAGTGCATATCTTGATTGCAACAGATTGTGGAATAAAATTTGTTAGAATAGTTATATATACAACTCGATTATATATATCTATATATTTTAGAGAACTGGAAGCATTTGAATTCGTTCTGCGAGTGCGAGTTCAAGTTCAAGTTTATTCGTATTCAACTCGTCAAATTTCTGCATGTACTAGTCAAAACTTATTTGTTCGAGTTTTACTCTCTTAATACTTTGTCACCATCCTTGTGGTAAAACATTAGCTTCACAGTGAAACCTTCACCATTGCTGTCTTGTTCACCTTTGGAATTGACTTCACCTTTACCAATTGTGTATGTCATATAGTTTTTGAAACCGAAATATTCATAAACTGAGGTTGCATGATCTGCAATCGATTCAAGAACAATAGCAGCATTGGCTTCATCAGCTTTCTTCTTGTATTCTTCAAAAATTTTCTTGACTGAACCTTTCTTATGTGGGCCATTTAAATCCCTACCGATCATGAAAAGGTAATAATAAGGAATACCTTCCGGGATGACTTCCTTCTTACGTTGGGCAACATCGGTAATGAATTCTTTGTTAAATTTGGCATCATTGGTTAAAGTAGCAGGTAAATGTTTTCCTGGAGTACTGAACAAAGCAACTGCGTCAAAATCATTGGCCTCTACAATATCACCGCCATTCAGATCGTGGTACAATGCAGTGTAGTAATGAATGATGGCCTTAATTCTAGCCCTTGAGCATGGCTCATCCACCTTTATATTGAAAAACTTCTTGAAAATAAAATCACTGCATGGTGATGGGCTGAAAGCAATATTTAAGACATCGGCAGCTCTGTCGACGTCTTCAGTAATATTTAGAGTAGCAGACATGGTTTTATTGTACTGTCCGGATATATGTTTCTGTTGAGAACAATTGTTTTGTAATGATGTCCCTTTATATATATTTAACCTAATACTATGATTAATTGATTTGATTTAGTATCGACTTTTACACTTTTATTCAAGATTTTACTAAGAACCTTTTCTTTAATAGTGCCTCGTTTACAAAATATTGATTCTAAAAATAAATTTTAGAGTTTTGTTTCTGTAAATGAAGTTTTACGTAAGAATGAAAAATGCCTTTCATGTGAATTTAGTAAACAATTCAATAAACTATAAATGATTGGAAATGTTAAATATTTATGTCATTGGCATTATCTAAAATATCCATAAATAATTAAATATAATTGTTATACACACACAAATATATATATTTATATAGAATTAAGTACATAAAAGTGATTAATGTCATAATTTTTATATTGGGTTTTCTTAACTTTTTCTATAACATTTATCTATAATTCGTCATGTTTTAAGTTGTGGGCTAACTCATTGCCAAAGACTAGATGTCTGCTTGATACTATTAATGAGTCAAAGTAATGTTGCTCGGTATCCTTTACAATCGTGGTATCTTCTTTTGTCTTTCTTGATTCAGTTTCTTTAGCTAACCATTCCAAGAAGGAAGGGTCCACTTTGATGGAATCTTTGAATTTTGATTTGATTTGGTATAAACCATTGAAAAATTTACGGATATGCATTTCATCATTTTGATCATCTTGAATAGCTTTAGATAATTCATCGGTCCATTTTTGAACATCTTCGATCGTCTCTTCATTTCTTTTTTTTAGCTCTGCATCATCACTTGTTATCAAAGAAATATTGTCGATATGCTTGCTGAAAAATCTAGAGATTAACTCTAAAATTTTAATTTTAATCTTAGCATCATCAATAGATTCATATATTAGAGTTAACGAGTCTAAATCGTTAATTTTCATGTTGTAAATTGGAAAATTAGTCAAGATTTCATCTAAGATTGATATATATCTTTTTATCAAAGTTTGATGAAGTCTTATAACATCGATGGATTTGTTTTGCAAAGTATTTAACCAGGCAAATAGTTCAGCTGGGTACTCTTTGTGAGCAGCAGCAATATATTCCATAACAGGTGGGTTATTTCTTAAACAGCCTGCAATAGCTCTTGTACTTAGCTCTCTTAAAGATATTGGAAGTTTTTCGGATAAACTAAAAGATTGTAATAGTTCAAATTCATGTGTGGCAATTTTTAAACCATGTTTGTAGTCATGTGTAAATTCTAATAATTCATCTAATTTATTTTCAATTTTTTTAATGTCAGAGTTAGTTAATTTACCTTTTTTATCATAAATATCTCTAATTTCTTTAAATTGTTTTGTGAATTCGTATTCATCTGTGGAATCTGGAGATTGATCTTCAGGGATAGCTAATTTATCCTTTTTATCCTTTTTCTCAAGTGCTGGTTCTGATACTTCTTTGGAGGCAATTTGAGTTTCTGTGGATGCTTCTGATACTATCTTTGTCGTATCAGTCTTACTCGAGTTTAGTGCAGAGACTGGCATTGTTTTGGAAGTTTTTGTTGAAGTTGTGACGGATTCCATAACTTCAGAGCTAGAGGCAGAGCTGGATGATGAATTAGCGGATGAAACTGCAGTAGTAGATGAAACTGTTTTAGTGGATGAAACTGCAGTAGTAGATGAAACTGTTTTAGTGGATGAAACTGCAGTAGTAGATGAGACTGTTTTAGTGGATGAAACTGCAGTAGTAGATGAAACTGTTTTAGCGGATGATACTGGAGTAGAAGAAGAGACTTTTTCATCTTCTTTTTTTCCGTCTTTTTCTTGTTCTTCTTTGATGGCTAACTCATCCTTCTTTTCAGATTCTCTCAATTGTTGTTTAGCTGGTTTTGCGCCAGCAGGCAATAATCTTGCCTCCTTTAACTTAGTTTCAAAATTAATTCTAATATCCAATCCACCTGGCAATCTCTGCAATGGTTTCACTACTCTCCATTCATCGGTGGCTTCGAACACTTTTGGGTAGCAAGTTTTGTCATTACAAATTAATGAGTCTCCCACATACAGACCATCAGTCTCTTGTGGATTATTAGCTTCCAAATTAGCCTTATCAGGGTTAGAAGGATCTTGTGCATTGGAAAATGTGAACAACCCCAACAGAATTGCACCAGAGACAATTTTCTTACTAACCATAGTTATTTTGTATACTTTCTAAGTGAGAGCAACTTCTCTATCCTTTTTTCGTCTATTTTTTACAATTGTATATATAAATAGTTATCAGCTGGAATCAACAATCAAATTCGAAACGAATACGATAAATGTTAGTTGATATTTTTTCTGTATGTACAGTTGTTTTTATATTGAGTTTTAGCAGCCGTCTTATAGAAATGCTATCAACTCCTACAATTTATAAAATAAATGTGTTGCTGTTCGATATTCAAAAAGTCTCTCTCTATATATATATATGTCTTAGACAAAGTTATCTAAGATAGTGATAATACTTACCTGTCATTTTTCTCACCCTCTTGCTACGTTGTACCACCAATGTTGTACATTCTGAGATTTAAAGTTTTGTACACTGAAATTTCATTGCAAAGAGAAACTACAAGCGGTACAAATTGGAAACTCTCTCACTATGCGGTTCGCGATCTTAATGGTCTGGAAATGAAACTTTTGGAACATGCTGGTGAAATTGCTGAAGAGAGTAGATAAGATTCAGATTGGGAAATGTTCAATGTCCTTGTTGTTCTAGAATTGTGGAAGAACAGTTGTTCCAAAGTAGGACATTGTCCTTATTGTGGAACACTGTTCTATATATACACATATCTACATAATTGGTTTCAATACTGAGCCATTTATAACGCATATGTGGTAGATATACATATGTGCATAATTATTAATTTTGTTGAAATGGAAGTCCAGCTCATTGAATTTGTCTGTACATTTGTCACTATGTCTCTTTCGTGAGCCATTTTTCTAACATGCATATGTCAATGATGGTTGTTATCTGGTTAGTGTCATTCTTCATGTGTATTTCATTTATCGATTGAGACAGGTGGGTTCGCTGGACTCTGTTGAAGGGCATGTTTGGTGATCGTGAGAACTGTGAACACTGTCAGATCTCATCATATACAACTATATTTAAATAGTTTGTATTTCATGCCAGTACCATCTGCATATGCGGTTGTTGTCGTGTTTTTTTTTTGAAGTTATTTATTCATATTTTATATATATTTACTACATACTTATATATGATATATTAAAATTAGTTTTATTATAATTGGTATCGACACAATCTCTCTTGTATTGTTCCCGTGCATTAACACATATTAATAACGTTCCAAATATAACATGACATATTCTTAATGAAGAATTGGTTATGAATGATAAAAGGGTAAAATTTATTTGTTTTAAAATGTTGTAATTTTAGTTAAAATATTAATATTAGTGATGAAAAAAAAAGTATTGTAATCTTTCTCATTTCCCTTAATCGAATAAACCGAAACCCATTTCATCATCGGATTCTTCAGCTTCTTCAGCAGCTTCTTCTTCAGCGGCAGCAGCACCGGAAGAGGAAGCAGCAGCACCAGAACCAGAGGCTGGGCCAGCAGCTGGGACAGAAGCCATCTTTTCGTTACCTTCAGTAATTAATTCTTCAACAGACTTACCTTCTAAAGAGGACATTAAAGTGGCAACTTTGTCATCTTCAACTTCAATACCGACAGAAGATAAAACTTCCTTGACTTTGTCGGCAGATGGAGCAGCGCCAGCAGCGTTTAATAATAAGTAAGCAGCTAAATACTTCATTTCTTGGATTATTATAGGTCTGATTTCTTTTTATCTAGGAATGAAACAAGTCAAATTTACGAATTCAAGCAAATATATAAGACAAGCTTTATATATACAAAGTAATCAAATTTATAAAATTAAAGGTCTCTTGTATATTGTACTGAAATACAATTGAATATTGAATATTATTTCTGTTAATATTGTTTGTGTATGTTTAATTTTCATTCAATCAATAGATAAAGTGAAAAGTGGTATATAATGAAAGTATTGATGGGTACAGAATTGGAATATTGAAAGATTTTGAATAATTTCTAAATGAATTCATAATTATCAAGAGAGCCCATCAGTATTAAACATGAAAAGTTTCATATGACAAGAGTAAGAGGATGGAGAATTAAAAGATTTAAAAATGAGTGAGTGAGTTTCTTGAGATACCATCTGGTGAAGAGGGGGGGGGGGGGACACCGCTTGCTCGTAACTGATGATTGTGGATTTTACGTGACTGCAGACGTGGATGTGTGGGTGTGCAGCTGCAAAAACCAGATTGCTGTGTGGTGTATGGGTGTGTCGGCCGTCGTGCCAGCGCATTTGCTGTGGTGATTTTAAGAACAGTTGAATTTTTTTCGGTGTTTTTCACTTTTTTCCGGTTGTGAAATTATTCGAAATTTTTAAGCTTCGTTCTCGTGAGGACTCCCACCCGTGTCAAGTGGGGATTTTACGAAGAAATGTATGTAGAATATGCATCTCGGATTTATGCGCGTTGAACATGCTCTCGTCACGTATCAATTTATTTAACCACCACGCTCTGCCTAATGCCTTGCTCGACGCTCCGTCTAGCCTTCAGCCCAGAACGCATTACTTAGACAGGACCCACAAGCTGGTGTGCTGCCCGTAGGGCAGCACGCCCAGTTTCTCAACTCCAGCCTAGCAGATCTCCTTCTAGAGTCTATGCCCAATTTATTATTATTTTTTTCGATCTATCTGTATATTTCTTAACACTCCATCTATCACACCATACATCTTCTTCCATACAATCTGTAGCGATGTGATGTGAAAAATTCACACCTCTTCTTGAAATTTTTCTGTGTCTTCCTCTTAGAGGCCTCTTAGTTGAGAATGTCGTCCCTACGTAGTGTATACTGTCCAGTTGTTGATTGTTTCATTACTTTCTCTCTCATTGAACAAAATCCTCAGCAGAACATCTCGACTCTCGAACACAAACAATAACTCTATTTGCTTCGCATTCTAACTACACCACACCACAGTACATCTTCAAGTCTGGTGTACCAATTACACCACGCTGCGCTGCACACATTAACTCAACTCTACTTGCGCTCACAACAAGTACGCTCGCTGTACACTTTCTACTTACCATTTACCCTCAAGGTGTATAATATACACTACGAGATGGCCGCCTACTGATACAATCCACACTCAACAACACTCAAGAACTTCTCGTCTCTCTCGCTGTAAACGTAGCAGATAACTATTGAAAAATATCTCTATATGCCTGCAAAATTTCATCTTTTTCCATGTTCATTTTTTTTTTTTCATCCAATCTCTTGAAACTTTCATTTTGATTCTGAAATTAATTTTTTTTTTTTTCATAGTATTATTGTTTTTCACTCTTCTGTATAGTAAGTAAATTTTCAATTAAACTATTACACTCTTTCTAATCTTTTGAAATTCTAATTTTTATTCTAATTGAATAATTTATTTAAAATATTGGTCAAGCATATATAATAGCTATTATTTAAAGACGTATATTTCAGAGATATAGTTTTTTTTTTCGAAAGAGTTCTTCTGTTCCCAAACAAACCAGTCAATCTCAGATATAGCAATTCATCATGTCCACTGCTGCTACCACTAAGAAGAGAACCTTCAAGACCTATTCTTACAAAGGTGTTGATTTAGAAAAGATGTTGGAAATGCCAACTGAAGAATTCATCAAATTAGCTCCAGCTAGAGTTAGAAGAAGATATGCTAGAGGTTTATCTACCAAGCCAGCTGGTTTAATGAAGAAATTAAGAGCTGCTAAATTAGCTGCTGTTGAAAACGAAAAGCCACCTGTTGTTAGAACTCATTTAAGAAACATGATCATCGTCCCAGAAATGATCGGTTCCGTCGTTGGTGTTTACAACGGTAAGGCCTTCAACCAAGTTGAAATCAAACCAGAAATGGTTGGTCACTACTTAGGTGAATTCTCCATCACTTACACCCCAGTTAGACACGGTAGAGCTGGTGCCACCACCTCTCGTTTCATTCCATTGAAATAAGCATAATACAATAATATATTAATACAAGAGGAACTTTCTTTACATCAATATTAATTTACAAATAAAGTATATTTATAAACGGTGGTTTACATTATAATGTTTTGCCTTGAACTCTAATAATAGTAGGACACGTTAACAAATACAAACTAAAAAGCAAGTCATCAAGTTAATAAATATATAGATAGATATATTTGTGGGTTGAATTGTTGCTCTTTTTTTATATCATTATAATTTACTATAATCTGTACTCTGTTTATCTCATTTAATAAGAAATAAGAAAATAAAATTTATTATCAATTAAAATTGAACATTGTTTGCTGACATTGTTGGTGTGAGACCACTACGATGTTACAGAATGTCTGTTTATTAGTACACAATATATATACATGTCAGTAACTAAACAACATAATTACATAGATGTTCTACAGGCAGTAGTTGATAGATATGACACATTATTGTTATCAACGGTGCTAGTTCGAGGTCTTCGGATGTAATATTGAAAACCTCTAACTAAGGTTCACCTTAGTGGTAACTTTGGATAAGTTGAATCAATTTGATGACACCTTCTCAATTACCTAAAATCCCCATAGTTAAGGTTTCACGTTCACACATTATGAACCTTCTAGTGTAAGTAATTTTTGTTTATCATTGTGCACGACACATGAAAATTTTTAATGCAGAAGTTTAACTCATCTCATCGCATCTCATCTCATCACATCTCATCTCATCACATCTCATCACTTCTGATGTAACCTGATTATTGAACCATACGTACTTGTAAGATATAAAATTGTCCTATTTAATGACATATTTAATCATTTTAAGAAAATTAGAAATATATAGAAAAGTACTGATTCTTTCACCTTTTCAAGAGATATAATCTGTTTCAGGACATCAGAGACACGACTCAAATATATTGGATATGTCATCTGTAAGCAAATTATTCGGTAATGTTGACTCGAAAAAAGTCGAATCAAATGTTGATAAGCTATTTAGTAGTTCAACAGGTCCAATTGATGAAACTTTGCCTAAGTTGAAAGCAAGAACCGTATTACCACCAAATAAGAGAAAGCAAGATAATAAACAAGAGCATACAGAGCAAACAGAAAACTCAGAACAAAAAGAAGATGATAAAGATAATGAAGAAAAATCTTTGGAACCATCAAAGAAAAAGCAAAAGAAGAAAAACAATGATTTAGATAATGATGATTTAGAAACAAAATATTTTGAAAAATTAATTGAAGAGGACAAGCAAGAAGAAGATAACAGAGAAGGCAACATTTCATCAGATCAAGAAAAACTTACTGATAATAAGGAAGAAAACTCTAAGAAAGAAAAAGCAACTTCTGCAAAAGTTCTTGATCTCAAAGATACTGAATTAGAAAAGGCTGAAAAGACTATCTTCATAGGTAATATTCCAAATACTGTCATCACTGATAAGGCTGTGTATAAAAAATTTAAAAAACTATTCAGCTCCAACCCAAAGAAAGATGATGAAGATGATGATGATGGTGATAAAGATGAAGTCAGAGTTGAAAATTCAACAAAAAAACCAATTAACAAATTTGAAATAGAAAGTATTAGATTTAGATCCATTTCTTTTGATGAAATTTTACCAAGAAAAGTGGCCTACGTTCAACAAAAACTACATAAAAACAGAGATTCTGTCAATGCATATATTATCTATAAGAATAAGAAAGTTATAAAAACTATTACGAAAAATCTAAACGGACACATTTTTTATGCTCATCACTTAAGAGTTGACTCAGTTGCACATCCAACAGCACACGATAATAAGAGATCAGTCTTTGTTGGTAACTTGGATTTTGAAGAAGATGAAGAAACGTTATGGAGGCATTTTGCTAATGCAGGTGATATCGAATATGTCCGTATTGTCAGAGATTCTAAAACTAATGTTGGTAAAGGTTTTGCCTATGTTCAATTTAAGGATTTCCAAAGTGTTAATAAAGCGTTATTATTAGATGGTAAACAAATGCTAAATAAAAATAAGCCAGATAAAAAAGCAAGAAAATTACGTATCACTAGATGTAAAAACATGCATAAGGTTGCTGCCAGTGCCAATAATGGTAAAATTACTAAGAAATTAAATGAAACCCAAAAGACTAAATTTGGAAGAGCAAAGAAGATTTTAGGTAAAGCTGATCGAGCAACAGTTGGTTCAGAATTAACCATCGAAGGTTTAAGAGCGACAAAAGGTCAAGGTGTCTCCCTGAAGAGAAAGAAGCAAAGATCTGCTTCAGGAAGAGTAACCAAACGTTCTCAAGCATTTAAAAAGGCTCAAACTGACGAAACTACAAAATCAAAGAAGAAATTATAAATCAAATGGTAGTCCCGGTGCATATCGATTAGTACTAATTATTTCTAAGAATTCAAAGCAAGATGATATAATCATACAATATATAAGATCGATAATTCTAAATTATATATAGATTAATTTATAACAATGATAATAATAATAATAATAATTATTATTATATATATTATTAAAGTAACACCTTATTGTTTCCATTGTCTTATTTGGACTGATCTAGATCCTAGGCATCCGTTACAATTGAAGGCCTTTTTTCCAGCGATATCAGAAATTAGAATTAGTAATGCCATACAAAAAAAAGTGAGACACGATTGAAAAATGTATCAAGAAGTGGAAATTCTACAACTAGAATAATTTAATAATAAAAAAGTATAAAAGAGAGATATCTTTTAAGTCAATGACATTAAATGAATATTCTAAAAACCAAAATAAGCTATGTATATCAAACAATCACTAAGAGAAGATATATAATGAGAACAACACGTAAGAGATCGAGAGATCAAGCTAATCTGGAGGGAAAGATCAAACAAGAAAAGGAAGTTAAATCAAAGTATTTCAAGAAAGAAGATGAAGCTTTGAATGTGAAACTAGAGGACATGGATGTAAATCTCCCATATGAAGATAAAGTTGATGTGAACTGGGTTAAGACATTAAAAAACAAGGAATATTTTGAATACCTGGATGAAAAGACTGGAGAGAAACCACATGAATGGAGAAAACCTCTTGACTTGAGCATTTTTAAAGATACCCCAAAAGAATTATTACCTGATAATTTTATTTCTGTATATTCTAAAATAAGATTAATAAGATCGATGATTAAAACTCCAGTGGACACTATGGGGTGTGCAACTTTGCCACTTACGGTGGGTGTGAAGGTTGGAATAAAAAAGAAGCAGATCATACCTAAAAATTATAGATTACAAACATTGCTTGGTGTGATGTTATCTGCCCAAACTAAGGATGAAGTTACTGCACAAGCAGTACACAATATCATGGAATACTGCATAGATGAGCTAGGAGCTAAAAATGGAATTGATTTAGATACTTTGTTGGAAATAGATGAAAAAACCTTGGATGAGATGATATATTCTGTTGGATTTCATAATAGAAAATCAAAATTTATATTACAAACTGCAAAATTACTTCAAGAGAGTTATAACTCAGATATCCCTTCAAACATTAAGGAATTACTGTCGTTGCCAGGTGTTGGCCCAAAAATGGGATATCTTGTCATGCAAAAGGCTTGGGGTAAAATAGACGGTATATGTGTGGATGTTCATGTCCATAGGTTTGCTAGGTTATTCAAATGGGTTGATCCAAAAAAATGTTCAACTCCTGAGCACACAAGAAAGGAGCTTGAAAAATGGTTGCCCCATGAGCTTTGGTATGAGATCAATTCTGTATTGGTTGGATTCGGACAAGTTATCTCAGAGCCAAGTTTTAAAAAGTTTACTTTGAATAGCAGAAAATTCACAGCTTCCAAAAGCAATAGCAAACTTGATAATCAAATTTCAGGCCTTGAGGAATGGGGTTTGGAATTTACAAAAACAAGAGGTGATTGCTCCGAGTGGCTAAATTATATAAACCATGTTAAAACAGGAGATAATGGTAAAGTATTGGAACTTGGACAAGATGTACCATTGGAAGCTAAAGATAATATAAAATTGGAGAAAACAGAAGATACTGCGAACTTCAGTGTAAAAGTCGAACAAGTTGAAACTCCTTTAGAAAATCCGAATATTAAAATTGAAACAATTAAAATTAAGTTGGGAAATTAATCCTTATATGTAAATATATGATATACGATACAACATATAACAAAAAGAATAATTATATTAATGAGATTAGTTGAGTATCGATTAAATTTTATATATGTATAATGAAAAATTCTATGACAGTATCATTTTGATGCCTTTTAAGTAATATGTATTAATGAAATAATGAAAAATGAATTCATAAATGAATGAAATTATTGTAATATATTTTTACACGTTTCTAAGCTTTGCGTGGCAAAGTATTTAACATCTACGTCATCGTCATTCATTAATGCTTCTAGTGTAGGGATAATTGTTTTCTTGATTGTAGATTCATATGTTTTTAAATCTCCACTAAAAGATTCTGCTACTGCGGCGTAGGATTTTGCAATGTTGAATCTAATGTTTGGTACATTATCATTAGCCAAATGATTAATAAATGGTAATATATCATCGGCTGTAGTCTTCTCTGAAATTACAGGGATTAGTGCAGTTAAGGCTGATAATAAAGTGAATCTATATACAAAGTTTTCTAATAATTGTGTATCAAATTTCAGTAACTTTGAAATTATCTCTTTTTGGCACCACTTATCACCAAAAATTTCAGTTAAACGTTTTAAATTTTCAATTGCTGCACTTCTAATAGAGTAAACAGTATCCCATAGCCACGATAAACATAGGTCACGTAACTGTTTATCAAAGAATTTCTCACCTAATTGTTCAGCTAAAATTGGTATATATTTTATAATTTCAAGTCTAACTCTCCAATTCATATCACTAGCTAACTCAGTAATTGCCGGTAGTAATGATTCGGATAACATTTGAACACCGACTACATCATAGACTGCTTTTAAATTTCCAATTATGTTCAAACGAACGTCTGGAAATTCATCTTTTAACATATCCAGCAATATTGGAATTAAATTATCAGTAGTTTGCTGTTTATCTAAAACTTCAGCTATGTTTGTTATAGTTAATGCCAAGGAGGCTCTTGTCGCTTCGTTGTCATCCATGCTTAAACTCCTAATTACTGGGAAAAATTTTTCTAATACAACAGTAGGGTTATTTAATAATTTTGCAAAACCTGGTAACTGCTTAGCGATTGCCTTTCTTATATCAGCCTCATTATCTTCACATAATCCAATGAAAGGTTCTACTAAATTATTTATATAAGCGTCATTATTTGAAAATTGGCTGGCAACCGCTTCAAATTTGTCAGCGATCATATAACGAACTCTCCAAGAATCATCTGCAATCAATTGTTTGGTAGATTCTAATAGATCGTTGGCATTAGAGTAATCTTTATTTTTATTGAAAAATTTCAAAATTGAAATCAAACAATCAACAGCCAAAAATTTAACAGAATCTTGTTCGTCTTTTATTATCTTTTGAAACATGGTGGAAATAAACTTCCAGTCCTCCGCTGTTGGAAGAGATGAGTTTTGAGTAAACAAATCTATAATATCTGGTAAATTTTTACTTGCAGATCTTCTTACCATTGGTGTTTCATCTTCAATCAATTGTAAATATAAAGAAAGCATGTTTAATCTACTTGTGTCATCTTTCATTCTTACTAATACAGATTTAAATAAGCCAGAAGCAGAAACTTTGGCAGAGAACCAATCTGCTGTTGCTAAATTCTGAATCAATGGGACAAAAGAATTGAATAACTGTTCCTCAGATAATTCCTGTGCAATATAGTTCAGTGAAAGAACAGCCTTCTCTCTTACAGGGGTCTCTTCTGCAGAAGCAAGTATCTCTAGTGGTTGTAAAAGTATTGTGACATAATCAACACCTCCGATATATTGAGTGAATTTACCTAATTTGTCTGCCAAGATAACAAAAACCTCATCCTCATCATCCTGTGCCACCTCTAATAAAAAAGGTATTAATTCTTCTCTACATCTTTCTGGACCCATTGCTTCTGCAATGGTATCTAATTTCTGCATTGCCTCTACTCTATTCACAATATCGACATGTTTCAATTCATTCATTAAGAGAGCAATTGGATAAACGTCATCATCCGATGATATTTCTGTGCTCATTGTATTAATCAAATTTCTAGAAAAAAAAAATAACTTTTTAAATAATAAAATGTAAAGTAAAATTCAATATATCTATATTAAATATTTTCTAATTTCCTTTCAATCGATGTTAAATGATATAAAAAAAATAAAATAAAGATTATCCTGTACGTGAATAAAAATATTATAGTTATATTCTTACAATGTATTGTTCACTATCTTTGAATTTTATAATTAGCGTGTAGTAGCTTCCTTATTTATCTTCGATTACAATGTCTAATTTATATTATTATTCATTTCAATATTGAAACAAATTAGTCTTCTCAAATAAATTAAATCAATTGGGGTACCTTTTTATTTTATCATTTATTAGAATTACTCAAATTTTTAATTTTTCTTCTTCTGTTTTTTTTTTCTTCCTCTATATTTCAAATATCCTCTCTCTCTCTCTCTCTCTGTTCTGTTTGTTTTGCTTCTTTTAAATTTTTATTTTGACCTTAAGACAAATGATCACGTGCTGAGAAAATAATTAAGAGATGTCCATGTTAGAAAACACATCAATGGTCTGTCTCTGGTTGTTGTGAAAGGAGTGGTTGGATGCAATATGACATTTAGAATTAAACCATTATTAAAGTTGTTTATTAAAATAATAAGATGTGGATTATTCGGGTTGATTCGTCTTTTACATTAAAAAGTAGCATTTAGCTGATCACAACTTATGTTGTGGGACGGATGGATAATTGAACATCAATAAAAAATAATGGTATTTAACAATTTGGACATATTTAATTGGTTTCAATTTCTAATAACACTATATTGATTGACCAGAACCTCTTCAAACGGGATTGTGATCCTTCTAAAACAAAATAATAAAAAACAATCATTAAATATAAGAAATGAAAATGATAATTAAGTATTAATTAAAGGTTATTATATACAGCTAAATATATTCATAGTTCATATAATATATAAAACCTACAAATTGTCAAAATATTCTTATAATTTCAACCATTTATCATTGGCAATTTCATCAATTGTAGGTCTTTTATTTGGGTTTTTGGTTAATATTCTTTTCACCAAATCAATACAATCTTGACTAACATCGTTAGTATTTGTAATCTTTAATTCAGCTTCTAGTATTTCATCAATATTATAAAAGGGATTCTCTTTAAACACAATGGTATATAACAAAATACCAACTGCCCAAATATCCTGTGGCTTACCAATATATGGCTCACCACCTAACACTTCTGGGGCAGCATAATCTATTGTACCGACGAAAACATCAAATGGGCCACTATTAACATAGGCTGCAGAACCAAAATCAATCAGTTTAACAAATCCTTTAGAATCAACAATAACATTCTCATCTTTGATATCCCTATGAACTATGTTATGGTCATGTAAATGCTTGATTCCAAAAACAATTTGGATAAATATTAACCTCGCTTCAGATTCAGTCATATTTGACTTGAATTCAATTAAATCGAATAAATCAATACAACCTGTTTCCCCATGCAATGGTGTCTCAATATAATAATAGTCATCGTCTTCAAAAAAATCTAAAAGTTGCATAATATTTTCATGAGGAGTTTTGTTTAAAGTAGTCATAATTTGAATTTCTGAAGGAATTGTTCCTAATTGCCTATCTCTAACCCAAGTGTCAACTAAAATTCTTTCCTTAAATATCATTTTAATAACGACTATGTACCTTTTCTTTTTGTGGAGGCACAAATTCACTTTACCATAAGCACCTTCACCCATTTTTTCTAAGATGACAAAATCTGAGAACTTTTTTGTGCGCTTTTGAGCTCCTATATGTTGTTCTGGAACATGAAGGAATGTAGTTTTTGGTTCCGAAGGAGAACCATTTAAGGAGCTCTTTCCAGCACTAAAATCTATCGAGGAATTGCTTTGCCTTAGATCATGCTTCTGCAAGTCGGAAGATAAATGTAAAGATGAAACTGATTTCGAACTTAAAGGCGAAGTAGCGATACTTTTTATCAAACCCTCATCTACCTTAAATCTTTCAGAATTGACGAACTTAGATTTATCCTTAACGTATACATTAGCCATTTCTAATTTATCTTTTAACTCTTTATCATTAAAAATATTGATATTAGCATCATCCAAATTTTCTTTTTCATCTGAAAATTTAAAATCATTTGGAGTTTTTGGTGAAAGGATGTTTGAGGACGATCTCAAGGATTCTGGGGTACGAGGGACTTGCAAATTTAAAGATGAATGAGAGTGAGAACTATTAGATTGAAGAGTGGTGCCTTGAGAATTTGTGGTTTCACGGGAAACGTTTTTGTTTTCCAGAGATAATTTAGAAAGTTCAGATAATTCCTTCAAATTCATCTTAAGAGTAGATTTCTTAGAAGATGAATTTGAACTATTATTACTACTAATGAAGGCAAGTTCACTTTCATTCAACATTTGTAATTGTGATGGATTTGAATTATAGTCTTCAAAGACAACGTTTCTCGAATGAGTAACCCAAACAAATGCAACTGAGGAGTTCACTAAACGAAGTTGGAAATCAACCTTTAATAAACTACCATCTCTATGTACACCGTCAATACCAACAGAAGTATAGAATGCATCACGATCACCATCTATCTCTGCCTGAATTTTTCTGAAAAAATGTTCTGTTAATACCAAACCCTTATTTCTACGTCTCGTAATATCTAATGCAGAATATTTTTCCTTGATAAAAGAAATAATACTAGAAAATGATGGGATTATCTTATCGATAGATTCTCCAGCAAGTTCATTGAAGTGTAGACCGAACATGTTTTTGGCAATAGACTTATTAAAAGATATCAATTGAAGAGTATGTGAATCAATAATAAAAAGACCTGCTTCATAAGGTAAACTATGTACCTTTAATTTTAATTCCTTTTCTAACATGATGGCCGACACAGCACAAGGGATATTGTATGACAAATGATTAATTGTAAAATATCTTCTTCTATTAAGATGCTTTGCCACTCGTTCTTGAATAGAATATAGCTTATCTTCTTTATCGAATATTTTCTCGTCTACTACATCTCTAATTAATTGAGATAATGACAAACTTATATCTGCTACATCATGAATTTCATTTGCGAATTTGACTGTTTTTTTCTTACCTGCTATGGTATTATTATTATTATTATTATTATTGTTATTATTATTTTCATTTTCTTTATATATAGGATTTGTTGTCTTAATCAAAGGAATATCGCTCTTAGTATGGGAGGGTAGGAGAGCTAATGATTCATCTCTTTCCATCATAACGCTACTATTAAGTTGTACATTTGAGACGCTTTTCTTTTGCTTGAAGAGAGCATCATTGCTGACAATGTCTTCAATAGAAAAATCATCTAAGTTTAGTTTTAGATCCATGTAATCGCATGGAACCTTCTCGAAAACACAAACCAATAGATTATTCTTTCTTTTGGCCCATATAGAAGCCCAAATCAAATTATTACTTCCTGTTGTAGAATTGTGAGAGCCACCTGGTTGAATGATAGCAACAATTTCACCAGTAAAAACTATGTCTCTACCTTCTGTGTTCAAAATTTTATGGCGAACAAAATCTCGGCTATCTGGATGAATCAAGTCTAATAATGCCAAAGAACGAATTGCGTTTCTAGATATACCAAAAGATAAACAGGACAAATCATTCGCTGCTCTAAATTGCCATGGGTATTGTTCTAAACAAGTAAAAATTGCATGAGGCGCTGAATTCTTCATCGATGTAAAAGTATGCAATAATCGTCCATAATCTTGTTGTGGTCTAAATTCAGTGAATGATTCGTTGTCTTCACTATGGATTCCAGCCTCGTTTTTCTTTGTGTTTATAAATTCGTCCATTTCAATCTTCAGTTCAGCCTCATCATCCACAGATCTCTCATCAGCCATAGATTCAAAAAATGGCTCTGCCAAACTGTCCAAAAGTGTTCTTTTTACTGTAGTCGAACCTGTATTTTTAACATCACCAATATTCAACTTATTAATGTTTAACAGTGACATATTATGCAGATCGGAGGCCTTAGGAGATAAATTATTTTCTAATGTCTCATTTAATAGATCAAGTAATTGCACAAGATCAGATGTTCGTGATGATATAATTTCAGTCGATTGACTTGCTGTTGAATTATTGTAGAAAACATGTTCTTTTTTCGAATGTAACCCACTTGAATTTTTTGTTATTATAGGCGTTGCTGTGAAATTTAATTCATCATCACTATATTTAGAATTTAGTCCACTATCCAAACTTTCATTATCACTATTGTTGTCACTATTATTATCACTTAAGTTTTCTTGTTCTGTAATATCTGAAAGTTTAGTAAACCTCATATTGGAGGCTATACGACTATCCGATAGCTTTCTCTTATTGGATAGATCTCCCAGGGAACCTCTATGCTCACTAGTTAAATGCATTAAAGAGCTAGCTCTTTGCATTGATGCAATATTTGTGTTTGAAACCATGGGTGTATTCAGCTTTGTCGCGTTTGCACTCTTTGTGACGAATGCTTGTAATGTTGCTGAATGTGTTGTGTGCTTATTTAACTGTAAGGTTTCCTTTAATGTGCTATTAATACCATTATTCAAATTACCAGTATTGTTATTAATATTATTATCTGAACTTCCTGAATTTTGTAAATTATATTTATTTTTATCATTCTGTGATGAGTTGTATTTATTAATATGATTCAAAAAAGCTTTATCATTTTTGATAAACTGACTTAAATGTCTTGTGTGATTAGAACTTTCACTGGCATCTTTTATATTATTATTTTCTGTGGGGTCTCTCAACATATCAGGATTACCAATTAGGATTTCCAATGATCTTTTCAAAATCTTTAGCCTAACAGACAAAGAATTTGGAGAGAGAGGATTATAAGAATATACATGTGTTGATTCATTAGGCAAATCTATCAGTTCTTCTAAATCTATTTCGGTGGAACATGATGTCACCGAATTTAATGAGTTTGATCTTTCCTTCAAGGCTACTGCATTTGGAGGTCCTAATACGCCAATATTATGAGCATCATTGGAGATATGTGTCGGGCTTTGATTAGTAGGATTACCTTCATTCAAAATGGAATGTTTTTCTTTTAAATTTTCGAAAGAATGCTTGGCAGCATTAGAAGCACTAATGTAAGGCATTTACCATATGATTATTTGATATCTGCAATATATTTACTTGTGAAACGAAAACCTAGTCTTTCTTTCCTTCTCTTTCTTTGGTTTTCTGTAGCTTACTGTTTCTCGACTGTCGCTGAATTTAAATCACTTCCAAAATAAGCCCAATACAGCTTAAATAGATAATCTTGTTATCAAGCTTACCAAATTAAATCGAACATTAAAAAACATTTCAACACTCAACAAAAGGTTTAATATAATTTTTACAACTTTTAAAATGAGAAGTTTTCCCAATTTTTAACTTTTTATATATATAGTTGTATATATATTTTCATACGCGTATGACATAGTGGGTTCTGCGGGAGCTTGTTAGTTGGCAAAACAGAATTTTCGAAAAAAATTATACAACCACACAATCCATAATGCTCGAAAGGGAGCCCAACTCATCAATGAAACTGCAATTTATCTTAGAAGCAGTAATAGGAGAAGAGGATATTAATGGATGACTAAAAATAACATTGAAAGCCCACTTCTGAGTGAATGCTCTCTTCAACATTTACTGATATACAGCAATGAAGAGGTTCCCCTTCAGTTTGATCTCTTATTATGTTTTGCTTATCTTCTTTCACAGAAGGTAAAAAAAAAATATTAGGAGATGGGATTACTCTTGGGTTACAGCTCAAACACTGACAATATCTCGCATTGATAACCGTACTTGATCAACAAGCATAGGTAAACGTTATCACTTCTTTGCAGGTATGGACAAGATGATTCCTTGAGTATTAGTAATTCTTCTACCCATCTTTTTGAAAAAAAGTTTGAACTTGATGTAGGTAAGATTTTTGTCTTATACAAGCTTGGTCATCATCGGACATAAGAGGATATCCTGTATTGAAGAGTCTAAACTTTCAATAAACTATTGGCAGTTCGACCTAACATCTATCCAGCTATGATTGCTGGCTTGCACCCACTAGTATTGAAGAGCTCATGACGACTCCTTATTATGGCTGGCAGGATATAATCACAAACTCCGCGAATGATTCTCTCTGATCGGAAAAGGCGTCTGGGGATTATCGAAAGTGACACAAAATCAAACAATGATGACAAAGAATTATGACGATTCAAAATGTGTTCCGATTTTTTCCTTTGTTATTTAAATATAGTTTCTAATAACTCACAATTTTGGCAAGCTTACATTTTAAGTTCATGTTTGTTGTCAACTATTTTTCTCTCAGGTTACATATACTTATTATACCCTGCTTCTAATTTTGAAGATACCAAGGATTCTGCAGTGGAGAAGAATTTGTTCACATAGTCAATTCAAGCTAACTAGACCGGTTAAATCATATATTCCATTACACACAATACTATATACATAAAGTATGAGTTTAGGTGGTTCTTGCATCCTCTCCGCTATTGGAGGATTAGTATATAAGTTTGACAGGTACCAAAATTATCAAAGATTGCCAGAGTCTCAAGATCCACAAGTACAATATTTCAAATTGGATAACAGCAATGAGAGTAAAAATTCAAATTCACAAACTAATGCTGGAATTTATAAACAAAAGTTTTCAAAATTCAAAAACCAAACCCCTGAAGTTTTCATTAACTTCTTTAAAGATTTTTTTGATTCGAGATCTTATTTGTTACCCATAGAAGGCTTAAAAGAATACTATAACAATTTTAGAAAATATTTTTTACCAAGCATATTAAACTTTATTGTATATTTTATGATGTATTTATTAGTGTCAATGGCTTATTTTGCTACTATTACACCAGTGTATACAAGTTTATTATTATTTTTGGGTCCTTTAGGATTGGTAATTTCTTTGATTCATACAGCCATTCAAACAAATCAATTGACAATGATGTTTATGAGATTAAGTCATTTTCAAAATCCAATAGTAAAAATATACATTAACCAAAATAATTTACAAGATGTTATCAAAAGTAAACAAAAACCAATTAAATATTATATTTCTCCAAGAACCAAGTATTTTTGGGTCTACTATTTACCAAAAAAGTTAATTAAATACTTTTTGGGATTAATAGTCTTTGAAGTACTTTTTGGAATTAGCTTTTTCCCTATTATTGGTCCATTCATTTTCCATTTGTTGATTTCGCCAGTTATCACAAGAATTTATGTCTCCAAGTTCCTCAGATTAAGAGGTATCGATAATATAAAAAGAAATGAAACATTTTATTTACATTTAGGCCGTTACACAATTTTTGGTTTGTTCGCAGGTTTATTAGAAAATATACCAGTCTTATCTGGATTCGTTTTAACAACAAATACAATAGCTGCAACAATGTGGGGAATTAATGAAATTTCAAAGTTTGAATAAATTATACCTCTTAATAAAAAAAGCTGATGTTAGCTTTCAACAGCAGACCAAGAATTATTTAGCTATCTCCATTTTTCTACATTTTTATGAAACTATTGACACATATAAAAAATATTATAAACCTTAATAAATAATACATGCTACAATCTTTCAAACTTATGATAAATCAGATTCAATTCAAATATATATATATATATATATATATGCACACATACATATTTCCATATATAGATAGATAGGTAGCTTAATAAAGTACAACACTATCGACACAACCAAATCCAGCAGCTACACCACCTTCATTAGATGAATTAAATTTGGATCTTAGAAGCCATCCACTACATTCGTTATATAAGACTTCCTCTTCGTTAAAAAGAATACATCCAAAAATACCCAATTCACTGATGATACTTTCTCTAAAATACTCATCCCCACGAACCAAAATATTGTCTTCAGTAGGCTTGGTATTAATTAATTCCATTAAAATATATGCCTCCCATTCACTTTTATTAATGTTATTTAAAAATCCTGGAATATCTTCTTTATAAATGTTATTACCACCTCCTTCTCTCTGAGGCTTTAAAACATACTTCTCTGGTGATTCAAATGCTAATTTTTGTCCTAACTTACCCAATTCCGAATCATCCAATGGAAATATTTTAACAAAAGTAGAATACAAATCTTCGAGCAATGCTTCGTCATCAATGTAATTTTTTAAGATATCCTTATTAGTCAATAGTTGTTGAATTTTTTTTGTCCCTGATAATTGGGTTAATAAGTCTGGGGCTTTTATGGCATGGTTTGCTTCAAGATATAACCTAGTTTCCCAATCTTCATCAGATTTGAAATCAGATGGAGCATAGCACGATCTAAAATATACAAGACCAACTTCCTCACCTGTTGATTTTATAAATAACCTATTAGTATTTGAGTCAAGCTTAGTAACGCTTTTAACTTCAGATAACAACAATCTTTTAGATTTGATGTTGTAGTTATTCAGCAAAATATATTCCAAAGCTCTTTGATCAAATGCGTTCCTTTCATTTTCTTGTATAATAAAAACTATAATTGGGTTTGAGTTCAAAGCATCATAATGTTTAATAGCAGTAGCCAATCCTTCACTTAATTTTTGTGCAGAATTAGATATTGGAATATTATTATAATATTTTTTCCCATCTGCAGGGGAATATTTACCAGAATCATTCATATACTCATGCAATTGTCCAACTTTTGTAGAGAGTCCACCAAATGAAACAGACACTGTATTAAATTCAACTTGTTTAATTGCGTGTTGTTCGTCATCTATAAGGTAGTCAGATCTAAAAACACCTAATCTTAATTTTTGTGTAATACCTATTTTTGCTGCTCTTTGGTAAGTTTCCCATAATTTACCTGTGAACTCGACATCAAAATTTGACAATTTTTCCGATTCTGTCTTTAACCAATTGTTCTTATCTTGGGATATTTTTGCATACAATTCATTGTAAGACTTTTGCACATTCACAGCATGATTAAAACTTTTTTTAGGTAAAGGAGTTGGAAATACAGTAGTTGGAGCAGTAGCCGCACTCTCTGTTTTAAAATTTGGCGGATACATAACAAATCCATTGGCTAGAGACCATTGTTGCATCTCTGGAATAACATTATTCTTAAGTTCATCATCAGTCAATTTTGGAAATTTAGGATACTCCGAATGCATTTCAAATCGTATTTATCTTAGTTGAATAAGTTGGTCTAGTTGAACCAATTGAGCAGTATAAAACAAAAATAAACAATTGATGAAATAGCTAGTAAATCTAGTTGACCATAATATCGACTCTTATAATGACTATTCCAAGAGAACAAGATGTTAGTTACTTTTAAAACGCCATTGTAAGTTGGTATCCACATTAATAATAATTAATAATATTTTATTCATTGTAGCGCTCTACCTAAAATACCGGCCATTGATCTTGAAAAACATTGTGGTTGAAATAAAACCTTGTAACATCCAACATCGGTCAGTAAACCACCGTTTATCTGTAAGGGAAAAGACAAACACTTCGAGATGAGGTACACACACTAACTTATTAAATGATTGTATTTTTATTTCTATAAAAAATAAATGCTTTTATTTATTACATAGTTACAAGATGGCGTTAATATTTGGCGGATGACACATGATTGACCTAATCCTCTTTTACAGTGCCCTCTTTGAAAATAATATCCTCTAGCATATCACTGACTTTATCATCCAGATTTTCTTGAGCAGTTTTATCTTCTTCACTAATGTGACTATCTAGATCCAATTTGTTATTCGCCAATTGTAGTATTTTTTCTTCAATTGATTTTTGTGTGATCAACGTAGTGATCTGAACTTCTTTTGTTTGTCCAACTCTGTGTGCTCTATCAGCAGCTTGTCTATCATCATGTGGATTAAAACTTTGATCAAAAATAATTACATTGTTTGCACAAACTAAATTAATACCAAACCCACCAGCTTTAGTAGATAGAATAAACACAGGAATTGTATCATCTTCGTAAAATTTATCTATCAAGGATTGACGGTCATTAACCTGAGTTGACCCATCTAGTCTTAAAAATTTGTATTTTAATGTTGACAGCACATATTCTAGTATATCAAGAACTTGTGTAAACAATGAAAATATCAACACCTTTTCTTTTTTATCAACAATTATTGATTTCAGTAATTCACACAATTTATCGACTTTACCAGAATTCATCCATTCATTATTTGACAATTGATACTGTGATAAACTTTTTGGAAAATTAGTACATAAACGGTGCAACTCAAAATCCGTCATATAGCTCATATCTTCCTTAATGTACTCTAAATTACCATTTTCAGAATATTGTGGCTCTTTCAAAATTGCTTTACTCATTTTAGCTATCATATTATCATTATAAATATGTCTGAATAATAATGGATGAATAGCAGCTTTCCTCAACGACATGATTAAATTTTTAGAACTTGCATCCTTTACTGCCTTTCTTGCTTTAGGATCATCAGGCAAAGTTCCATCAAGGACCATTTTTTTATGCTCCCTCACCATCTCGATTTCCTTATCGTATATTTCTTTTTGTGAAGGAATCATCTCACAATAAGAAATATGTTTATGTTTAGCAGGTAGATGTTTTAAGACTTGATCCTTACGTCTTCTTAAAATAAATGGTTTCATCATGGTTTTGGCTCTATTAATAGCCTCTTGGGCCAAGAGTGGATTATGATCTTTGCTAGCAGTTGTAGTTTTTGCCCTTTGTTTAAAAATAGATGCTAAAGAATCCTTTTTTGATTCAAAAATAGATGGCATAATAAATTCTAATAGTGACATCAACTCTCGAAGGTTATTTTGTAAAGGTGTACCAGTTAATAATAGTCTAAAATTACAATCAATTCGCATCAATTTATTAAATCTTTCTGATACAGAGTTTTTTAACATATGACCTTCATCATAGACAATGGCATTAAAATTACAATTTCTTAAAAATGAAACGTCGTGTTTATTACCGGCGGCAAGATTATAAGTTGTAACAATTACATCGTATTGCCCTACATTATCCTCTAAAATATCACGCAAGTCTGCTCTTTCAGATTGGGTACCATAATAAGGCTCAATTTTAAGTGATGGGCAAAATTTTTGGAATTCTCTCAACCAGTTTTCCAAAGTTGAAGAAGGAACTACTACTAAATGTGGACCAGGCTCATTTATTTGTTTTAGGTATGCCATAAAACTAATAACTTGACATGTTTTCCCAAGACCCATATCATCGGCTAGGATGCATGACATTTTATTTTGATACATTAGATTTAACCAATTTATACCTGCCTGTTGGTAATCTTTCAATGTAATATCAGAAGACAACAGTACTGGTTTACCCATAAAGAATTTAATCAATTTCTTTCCTGATAGTTTATGGTTAGATTTTGATTTTCTACTTTTTGGCGCTAGTGCAAAATCTTCGTCATCATCTTCTGGTTCATCATCTTCTTCAATATCTTCGTGATCGCTCAAATCATGATCGTCCTCATCATCAAGGGTTTTGATCTTTCTTCTAGTGGTTTTTGCTAATAAATTTGTTGTGGAAGAAATTGGAGTTGGAGTATTCGAAATTTCAGATACATCAAATTCTTCAACTACAGCTTTATTTTGGTCATCCGTATCTAAAGCTGTAATATCTAACTCACCAGTAGAGCCACTTTTATCCAAATCAATCCCCCATTTTTTAATCTGCGAGGATATCAAGTTACCGTAAGATGAACATTTTTTAATCAAGGAATCGATAGCATTATAACCTTTTATTGAATGTGATAATCTTTCTACTAATCTTTCACCTTCAATTTGTTTATTTTTACGTGTTCGTTTGTTGGTCTTTTTTGATTCCAACTTTACCTTTTCTTCAGCAGTAACAAATTCCATAGCAGAAAATTTTGCAATTGAATCATATTCTCTTCTTTCGATAATCAAACGTGCTTTTTCAATTGAAATATCGGCTAAATCAGCAATATCATTAGGCTCTGCAGTGTTCAAAAATTTAAGTATTTGATCATCAATATTTTCCTCTTGAATTTGTTCTTCATAATTTTCGTTATCTGAATCCATATCGCTCATTTCATCTTCTATTTCAGAATTTTCTTCTTCATCATCCATTATCTGTTTGACTGATTTTCTTTTCATTATTTTTTCTTTTGCTTGCTCTATCTTAGTATTTTTTTTCTCTTTTTTGCTAACTTCTATATCAGCATACTTAACTAACCTTCTTTTCTTGACTACAGGAGGATCTGAATTATCTGAATCCTCATCCTCATCATCTGTTAAAATGGCAGATAAATCTGTTTGACTTATTGATTTCTTATTGAGCACGTTCGAATAACGATCAAAAATAGATGTTTTTTGCTTCCCTAAAGTAATTTTGGAAGAATCTTTTGTTGCTGTAGGTAACCTCTGTACTTTTTTAGGCGAACTAGCAGACCAAGAAGTCCTTTGATTTCTAATTTTATTTAATCTTTCTCTCGACAGGTCTAAATTAAATGAATTGGATTTGAAGACGGCTTGAATCAATGTAGCTGAAAAGTCTGAATACTCGTCAGTTAAAATTGTTAAATTTGTCTTGAAATCACCATCTGTTGTACCAGATGATTTACTCTTATCGGATTCACCAGATTTAAAGGAGAACCTTTCCCTTAATGAGGAGGCTGGATTGCTATCTGATTCAGGTTCTTTCTTTAAAGGCGACGATGAGGGAACATTGTATCGAGACGGAGACGATGATTCCGGGACTTGAATGTCGTCATTCATTGACATTTTAGTGCTTGCTTTCTTGTTATGTTCGCAATTGTTATAATTTAAAGTCTGATAGCTTATACTTCAAATAGAGATGCTTGAAAAGTATTTTAACTTATGTGTAAACTGTACGCCTAATAATCTCATCTTTTAAACAGTTTTAAAACTTCATCGCTATACAAAATAAAATACGCGATTGATGTAAAATTTTTAGTAACACGAAAAAAATATTTACTATGGGTAGCTAAGAAACTTCGATTGTAAAACATCTTAATTTAATTATCTAAGCGCAATAGTAAAAAAATTGTTAATATTGGAACTCTTTGGGAATTGAAAAAAAAAGAATATAAATTAATTAATCAGGTCGAAATCATTTTAAGGGATATTTTGTTAAACTAAGTGATTGATGATTATTATAGAAACACATGTTTTTACTGAGTATACTTTTCAGTTAATGATATAAACCAAATAAAAAAAATGTCAAAGGTTATATGTTTTGGATCAAATGGGATGGGCCAGCTTAGGCTTTCATCATAATGAAGATCTAATTACTCCATCCGTAACTTTTGTAACACCGGATAAAATCGATAAAATTGCATGCGGAGGTAATCATACAATAATACTTAAAAATGGAAAGGCGGTCGGTTGTGGTGATAGCAGCTCTGGACAACTTGGCAATGGTATAGATGCCAATAAGGTAGGATGGAAATCTTTATTTTCTGATATGCGGATAAAAGATGTTGTTTGTGGTTGGGAATTTACTGTGTTGATTGATTCCAACAACAATGTGTTAAGCTGTGGCAAAGGATTAAAAGGCGAACTTGGGTTAGGTGATGAAGTGACACAATCTAATTCGACCCAATTAGTCTTCAAGATACCCGATGGGTACCAAGGAAAACTCTTTGCATCCTTACAAAATTGTGTACTTGTTATGAGCAACGCTGCGACTAACAACTCCCAGGTATATGGCTGGGGTAGCAATACAAAGGAACAATTATTCAAGCCTAAAAGCAGGAAAGTCACATCTCCGACTCTAGTTTTCCAGAGCGAGCGAACCATTATCGATAAAGTGTGCATGGGCAAAGATTTTATGGTACTGATCAATGAAAACAGCCAGATAATAGAAGCTACTGGGAACTTACCGCATGGATTTGAATACACAGAATGGGTAGGTAAACGAGTGACCTCCGTAAACTGCATGTGGACCTCCTTGCATATTACCTATCTGGATCAGATCTACTCTTACGGGAACAACAGATATGGTCAATTGCTTAACCAGAACGACGAAACCGATGCTATAGAGCCTTTAACGGATGTTGTCAGCGTATCTACGGGAAGTGAACATGGGCTGTTGTCGACTATGGGCACTATGGGCACTCAACTGGTTGTGAGTTGTTGGGGATGGGGTGAGCATGGGAACTGTGGAAGACTAGATACAGTTCTCGCATGCGAGGAGTTGCAATTCGAGGCGAACAATGCGCCGAATGCAGTGAATATCAACGATCAGTCAAATATAATCAGTCCGTTGCATGAAATTCTTGCACTTCCACGTTCAGACGACAGCAAAAACAGATTGTTGTTGCAAGGAGGGTACGCAACGTCATGGATAGTGGCTCCTTTGTAGTTGTGCATGTGTGATTCCCCCGGTGCAGAACTTTACGCCAACTGAAATCTTGTTTAACCTGCATATATATATATATATATATATATATAAATATATATATATATGTGTGTGTGTGTGTTTAAGGAAAGAAGATCAGCGGCTAAATCATTTCCATGTTCGTGGGGGTGGCTCCATCACGGCATCACAATCGACGAAAACGTTTACCCTACCTGCCATGCAGCACAGGCGACAGTGGCGAAAAAGAAAAAGACGATGTCACGTGCTCTTAAAAGGGGAGGAACGTACGCGCTCTCGTACCAAATGACACTGCTGACACACAGTGTCGTGCGTGTTTATACTTGCTTCCCTTTTCTTGCCGTCTTGTCTGCAATTGTCGCTGCTGCTGTTGTCTGCATTTTTTAATTTTTCTCTTTTTTTTGGGGGGGGGCGGAGGGGAGGGGAGGCCCAGTGGGCGTGAGAAATGGCTGTACAGACACCTCTTTTTCTCTCTGTGCAGGCGTCAATACGCGGTGTCTGGGTGTCGTCTCGTTGCTGTTCTGCGCGCAACTCCACGGGGACCACAGAGAGTCTGAAGAGGAATCTCGTCTGTATGGGGCGTATACTGACGATACAACGTATGCACTTTATATATGAAAAATTATTTGTGCTATTTCTCTCTCTCTCTTTAACGATAATAATAATTTTTTCTTAATACTTTACATATTTAAAAATTTAATTTACAGTTATAATAATATATAATGTTTACCAATAATTTAAAATTTAACTACTATTGAAAACTGATAATAATAATTATCTTATTCTATTACCTGTGATTGAGTCTGTCCGATTTATTGTAATTTAAACAGCGATACATACAATCAAACGTTTGTCTTGGTTTAGGTTATTTTTAATCATTTGAACTGGCATCAGAGTGTTAGCAAGGTCCCAACCCAAACTGAATAACTATAAACATAAAGTTAACATTAAGGTTTTAGAATTTGTTTAAAGATACTTTTTGATAATCAATTGCTTATTAAACGGAAATCAATATATATATATATATATATAGATATATTGATATTGTGGTTTATTTTTTGGTCTTTCATTTTTTTATAAGCTACATGTTAATTGAATCTTTTTTTTTTATTTGCTTTATTAATACCAATACCAAATAAACATCAATAACGTTATAACTATATATAAATGAATAATCCATTGTTAGGGGATCCAGGTATCATGGATCAATCTGTTCCAAAACCAGGGACACCTTTAAACCACCAACAACAATTACATACACCTCCAGGATTGATGAACAACGATAACTCTTTACATTTATTACCTCAGATGAATAATAATACAGGAAATCCAAATATGCAGCAGTTGAATGTTCACGATGTGTTGAATGTCAATTTGAATATGCCAAACAATAATGTGAATTCGAACAACATCCATAACTTGCCTAATAATATGAACATGAGAATGAATATCGGTAATGGAATGAACATGGGCGCCGTTAATATGAATATGAATATGAACATGAGTATGAACAATACAGTTCCCGATGGAAACGTCAACAATCCTTTATTTCATCCTCATTTAGACGACCCTTCATTGTTGAATAATCCAATATGGAAATTACAATTACAATTGGTAGCAGCGTCGATGCAAAATTTGGGCCAACCAAACGTTTATGCAAGACAAAATGCTATGAAAAAATATTTAGTTAATCAACAACAACAACAACAACAAGGCCAACAATTGAAAAATAACGCACAAATAAATTTACCTCAAGATCAGTTGTTGAATTCATTACAAAACAAAAATTCAAATGTAAATAACTCTCAAATGAATGAAGTTGCTATGTCTTTGGTGGATCGTACTAAACAACTATTGATGGACATGGCTTCAGATTCCACAACTCCAAACAACGACAACTCATTAGATAGTGCTAAACCAACAAATCCAAATAGTATCGGAGGTCCAAATAGCACAACTTCTACTCCAACAACCCCAACAAGAGAATTGCACCAAGTTGCAGGTACTCCAAATACACATGCCGCCTTGTTACTGCAACACAAAAAATTATCTCAATATAATATAGACGAAGACGATGAAGCCGAACAACAGCAAAAAAGATCAATGAATTCTAGTTCAAATTTAAACCTAAATGAAGATACATCCAAATATGATGACCAATTATGGCATGCGATCGATTTATCAAATTTGCAATTATACTGTGTTACAAAAAATGTTTTCAAGTACGAATTTCTGACTAGATTATACTTAAATGGAAATAATTTGACTTCTTTACCAAAAGAAATTAAAAAATTGAATAACTTACGTGTTTTAGATTTATCTAACAATAAATTAACACACTTGCCAGAAGAACTTGGTTTTTGCTATCAATTAAAGTACCTGTATTTATTCAATAATATGATTACTAACTTACCATGGGAATTTGGTAACTTATTCAATTTACAATTTTTAGGTTGCGAAGGCAATCCTTTAGATAGAAAATTATTAAGAATATTGGCAGAAAAATCCGTTACTGGGTTAGTATTTTATTTAAGGGATAATAGACCCGAAATTCAATTGAAGCAAGACAGAAAATTTATAACAGTTAATACCGACGGAGAGCCACAAGATGAATTTGATTCAATGGCTATTTCTGATAGTGAAGTAAGCCAAGAGGTTATGAAAAGAAGTTTCTCAGTATTATCATATAACACTTTATGTCAACATTATGCAACTCCAAAAATGTACCGTTATACACCTTCTTGGGCTTTAAGTTGGGATTCAAGACGTGAACAACTTAAAGAGCAAATTTTAGGAATCAAGAGCGATGTTATTTGTTTGCAAGAGGTGGAGGCTCAAACTTACGAAGATTTCTGGGTGCCACTGTTGCAAAAAGAAGGCTATCATGGTATCTTTCATGCTAAAACAAGAGCTAAAACAATGCAAAGTAAAGACTCCAAAAAGGTCGACGGTTGTTGTATCTTCTATAAAGAAAGTCAATTCAAGGTGTTACACCAAGAAGCAGTAGATTTTAGCGGTGTCTGGATGAAACATAAGAAATTTCAAAGAACCGAAGATTATTTGAATAGAGCTATGAATAAAGATAACGTCGCATTATTTGTAAAATTAGAGCATATCAGCAGTGGTGAAAATGTATGGGTTGTCACAACACATTTACATTGGGATCCTCAATTTAACGATGTCAAAACTTTCCAAGTTGGTGTTTTGTTGGATCATCTAGAATCTTTATTGAAAGAATATAACAACGCAAGTTCAAAACAAGAAGTAAGGAAATGCCCTGTTATTATTTGTGGTGATTTGAACTCACACTTGAAATCTGCAGTCTACGAGTTATTAAGTACCGGTCACGTCAAGGTGCATGAGGATATCCAAGATAGATACTATGGTTTCATGTCTCAAAAGAATTTCTCACATGTTTTATCCCTACGATCTACGTATGACTGTATCGGTGAGTTACCATTTACAAATTTTACACCATCTTTTACAAGCGTCATTGATTACATTTGGTATTCAACTCAAGCTTTGAGAGTTCGCGGTGTTTTAGGTGCCATAGACCAGGAATATGTTAATAAATTTATTGGGTTCCCTAATGATAAATTCCCAAGTGACCATATTCCACTTCTAGCTAGATACGAATTCACAAAAGGTGGCACTACAAGTAGGAAGGTATAACTTTTGTGCATTAACTATTGAATATTGATAACTATACACTTTTCTTTACTATTCACTTTTCAGGAGATCATAGTTTTTATAATATGATTTCTTTTGTAACGCAAGCATCCATTTTTATAAAAAATAGGCACTTTATATATCACATAATTTATGTAATGTTTAATAAGAAAATTACTAATCACATATTATTATAAAATACGTAACCAAATTAACCAAATAAGAACTACGTAAACCATGAGACACTTGACAATTCCAATATTTTAATGTGAGATTCGAATATCTGAATGCCGATATCCATTTTATTACTTATTTAGTTTTAAATGTAGCAACGCGGAGTTGTCATATATTGGCATCTAATATAATATAGCTCCAGCAAAAGAAAGTGAGAAAAATCAATAAATGCAGAGCTATATATTTCATTAAGACTAAATTAAGACATTTCATTAGAAGTTCTATAAAAGAGGCATACATAGTTCACTCTTATTGAAAAATACCGGTTGACTTTTTTGAAATAAAATCATTTTAAAAGGTTATGGTTTCTATTTGAGATAAAAAATCACATTTTAAGAATCATACATAATTTAGAAATTATGGAAAATGACATCGAGAATGATATAGCTGGACTATCGTTTCACAAAAGAATACAAAACTCTAAATATCTTACATTTACATTTATTGGAGTAGGCCTATTATGGCCATGGAATACAATATTAAGTGCCTCTGAATATTATAAGCATGACATATTCCATGATACCACTATATGGGCAAAGACTTTTACTAGCTCGATGATGTCTGTTTCTACCATCACATCATTATTATTCAATATTTGGTTAACTGAAAGACAGTTTAATTATGATAAACGTGTAGTCGATGGTTTATATTGGGAAATTTTTGTATTTCTCCTTATGATTCTAATTGCGTTTATTCACCATTTGTTGCCTCAAGGTTTAATATATATTGGTTTATTATTCTTAGTGATGATCTCTTCGATCGGAACTGCATTAACCCAAAATGGAATTTTAGCGTTGGCTAATGATTCTGGATCTAACATGAGCCAAGCCGTTATGCTTGGACAAGCTATCGCCGGTGTTTTGCCTTCACTGGTACTGTTTTTAATGAGTTTATTTAGTAACTCAACAACACAAAGTTCATCAAATATTGATTTTTATTTATTTACAACAATTTTAGTGTCGTTAGTCTGTATTTGGTTGTTTAAGAAAAATCATATAGGGGATACCGTTGGAAACAATACATTGACGCAAGTTCAGTACCAAGAATTAAGAGAAGAAGATGGTAGCGAAGATATTGAAAAAAATCAAATACCTTTTAGAGTATTATTTGAAAAATTGAAATACTGTGTGCTTTCTATTTTTATAACTTTCGCAATCACAATGGTCTTTGCTGTGTTTGCATCGAACATTGCAGCTCAAGGGTTGCCACTCTCTGACAATCAATATATTCCATTGGCATTTTTTGTTTGGAATGTGGGTGATTTATGCGGTAGATTTGTTGCTGAATTACCATATTTTTCCAGTGACAAATTTGATCCATATAAAGTATACATTTACTCGATTCTGCGTATTGGTCTTGTACCAATGTTTTTACCTTTTGTATTACCATCTGATAATTATAAAGTCATCACAGATATACTTTATTTGACACTTCAATTTATTTTTGGTTTAACAAACGGCCATATAATCTCTATGTGTTTCATCAAAGTACCTAACCAATTAGAGACCAGTACTGAAAAGAAAGCCGCAGGTGGCTTTTCAAACACTTTTGTTGCCACAGGTCTAACAACAGGAAGTATTTTAAGTTTCATAGTTGTTTATATAATAAACAGAATGAAATCGACATAACCAACCCGATCGACACCAATAATAACCGCATAATCCCAAACTCACATACACATACATAAGAGCAAAATTTTTAAACAATACATACAAGCCTGCTCAACACTCAAGACAGTTCGAGCATTTTTCATGAATTCAATATACATTCATGCCCCAAATGCATAAATAACAATTTTATAGTCTTGTATAATTTACTGTCGTCTACTCAATCTTCTCTTAATTGACTGACTGTCATCACAACACGTCATTATACACGAATGCTGATATAATGAGGATTGTAATGTTGAGTTCTTAACCACTGATGCCTTCTTCTCTCTCTCTCTCATTCTAGCTTTAATTGGAAAGTTTTAAAATAACCATCTCTACTAGATAAGCAATTTTGACACGTCAAATTTTAAAGCTCTCTCAGTTTGTTTCTGAAGAGATTTCGAAATTTATTCGAATTGAAAAATGAAAAATTTCGTTTAAGGCGAAACTCTTTCGATATCGAAAATTGAAAAAAAAAAAATAAATACATAGAATAATAATTTCAACTTATATCTTTGAAAGAACAACTTGTTACGTTAGATAGTTGCTACGTTATAGAATGAATCTTTCATTTTGTGATGCTTTAAATTTCGAAACTTAAAACTTAAAACTTAAACTAATACGTACTTCAATTGTATTATCTCTGCTTTTTCTCTTCTATAGTAGAAAAAATTTTAAATATTAAAATTGGTTTTAACTTGATACTTAATCTATGTCTTGTTCATTATATGCTTGAATAATACTTAAATATATTACAGTTAGATATTGGTTAGTATTTTTTCAATCTTTTCAAATTTTTTTTAACAAAGGTAGCCAAATATACAACTGGGACACCAATTATTTTGTCATTTTAGAGTTTGTTTGTAATTGCAATTATTTCATTACAAAAATACTAAACTTTCTCTTTCTTGATAAGTTGACAACAACAACAACATAAAATATGGTTGCCTCTACTGGTTTTAATGATAAAAAAGATGCTACCACATCTGAGGTCTCTAAAAGAAATAATGTGAAGGCCAAGGATGTTGTAGAAGAAGTTAATGATGAAAAAATTAATGAGCATGAAGACGTTTCAAAAGATAAAGACTTGAAAGAGATTGAAAACCCAAAAAGTAAATTATATACTCTAGAAGCAATTTTAATGCCATTGTTATTCACTGGTTTGGCTTTCTTTACAAGAATGTACAGAATTGGTGCTAATAATCATGTCGTATGGGATGAGGCTCATTTCGGTAAATTCGGTTCTTTCTACCTTAGACACGAATTCTATCACGATGTTCATCCTCCTCTAGGTAAAATGCTAGTTGGTTTATCAGGTTACTTAGCCGGATACAATGGTTCTTGGGATTTCCCTTCCGGTAATGAATACCCAGATTATATTGACTTCGTTAAAATGAGAATATTCAATGCAACTTTCTCAGCATTATGTGTACCGGTTGCATATTTCACTGGTAAAGCATTACATTGGTCATTGCCTTCCGTTTGGCTTTTCACAGTTTTGGTTCTATTCGAAAATTCATATGCTACTCTAGGTAGAATGATCTTGTTAGACTCTATGCTATTGTTTTTCACTGTAACATCATTTTATTGTTTTGTAAATTTCCACAATCAAAGAAATCATCCATTCTCTTTAGGATGGTGGAAATGGATGTTCTTAACTGGTCTATCTTTAGGTTGTACTATATCAGTTAAGATGGTTGGTTTATTTATTATTACTTTAGTTGGTATCTACACCGCTGTTGATTTGTGGTTGAAACTAGCCGATAAGAAAGTTTCTTGGAAGGCATATACTGGTCATTGGTTAGCAAGAATCTTTTGTTTAATCGTTGTGCCAATGATTGTTTTCATGATTTGTTTTAAGATTCATTTCTCCTTATTAACACGTTCAGGTAGAAATGATGCCACTATGCCTTCTCTTTTCCAAGCCAACTTGATTGGTAATGAATTGGGTAAAGGCCCACGTGATATTGCTGTCGGTTCTTCAACCATTTCAATTAGAAATCAAGCATTAGGTGGTGCTTTATTACATTCACACCAACAGACTTATCCAGTTGGTTCAAAACAACAACAAATTACAGGTTATGGACACAAGGATGCTAATAATGAATTTATTTTCCATAGAATCAGAAATAAGCCTGTCTACAACGAAAACGAAACTGAAATTGAATATATTACCGATGGTGAAAGTTACAGATTAATTCATAGATTAACAGGAAAAAATTTACATTCTCATCAAGTAGCTGCCCCAGTTTCTAAAACTGAATGGGAAGTTTCTGGTTATGGTGACATAAAAGGTGGCGACGATAAGGACAACTGGATTGTTGAAATTGTAAACCAACTTGGTGACGAAGATAAAACTAAATTACACACTTTGACAACTTCATTCCGTTTGAAACATGCTGTTTTGGGTTGTTATTTGGCTCAAACTTCTAACAGATATCCAGATTGGGGTTTTTCACAAAGTGAAATTGCTTGTCTAAGAAGTCCATTTAAGCGTGATAAAAGAACTTGGTGGAATATTGAAACACATGCCAACGAAAAATTACCAGACATCGACGAAAATTTCAAGTTCCCAAGGGCTAGTTTTTTCAAGGACTTTATCTTCTTAAATCTTGCTATGATGGCCACTAACAATGCATTAGTCACAGATCCTGATAAATTAGATAGATTAGCTTCTTCAGCATGGGAATGGCCAACACTACACAAAGGTCTAAGATTAAATGGTTGGCATGATGAAAACGTCAAGTATTACTTGATGGGTACTCCTGCTTCTACATGGGCCTCCACACTTGCTGTATTTTCCTTTATGGTTCTTGTAATTGTTCTAGTTTTAAGATGGCAAAGACAATATAATGATTATAAAAATGAAAAGAAGCTTGACCTATTCTTAATGTCAGGTGTTTATCCAATGTTTGGTTGGGGTCTACATTTCTGTCCATTTATCATCATGGCTAGAGTCACCTATGTTCATCATTATTTACCAGCATTATACTTTGCTTTAATTGTTTTAGTTTATTTCTTTGAAGCTGGTACACAATTATTACCAAAGACCAAATTTGGAAAAACAATAAAATTTGGTATTTACTTTGTTTACATTGCAATGGTAATTGCTTGTTTCTGCTTGTTTGCTCCAATTACTTTTGGTATGGAAGGTAAGAGTTCTGAATACTCATACTTAGCGTGGTTACCACAATGGAATATCGACGAAGATAAACCATTTTAATTCACATTCAGTTATTTGAATTTTTCTTTAAATCCAAATATCAATCAATTATAGGGAAAAATTTTCGAGAATGCTTATGAAATTAGGTTGGCGAATATACAAAATACAAATACTTATAAAATCTACATACAGATGTATATACAATGTAATTCAAATTAATAGATAACGTAAAATAATATAATATCATTACCGAAAATGATTCAGATTACCAAAATTTTTAGATGAGTATATTCATTGAGTAATTTTATCAGTATTCATTATTTCAGATATATTTGGAATCCTTATTTCCCTCGTTTGTCTTGGTGTAAGTGGATTATTAAACCTTGGATCGCTACCATCTAAGCTTTCAATGTATTCTAAAGGTTGTGATTTTACAGCTTCGAGGTTATTATTTGACATATTGTTACTCAATATCTGCACTGGAGCTTCTAATGCTGCATAGTCATTATTAATGTCATCGGAATAGGAGGGGATTTGTTCGGTGTTTAATTTGGGTGCGAAATCTCTGGATGTAGATGCATGTGTGGAATTATTTAATATTTCATAACTTGGAGGTAAAATTGAGCTTACATTTTGGTAGATTGGTGGAACCTCCTCATCCCAAGATATGCCCAAACCAGATCTCTCTGTGAAATTTACTCGAAATTGCATTCTCAATACACGAGCTGCACCTGTTGGAATACCTACTATTTTAGATGAATTGTCTTGGCCTTGTGTTAATTCAGTTTCTTCATCATCTTTCTTATCTACCAAACTGTTTCTTGATGCCACCTTTGCTAAAGCAGTTGATGCAAGATTTTTCCTTCTATTATTATTTCTATTAGCTAACATAGGTGACAATTCAGCAAGTCTCTGATCAGCACTATTATCTTTAGCAAATGCACTTCCAACAGAAGCACCTGATGATGATTTAACAGGAATTCCATTTTTATATTGAAGGGCTTCCTCTGCTACAACCAGTTCTACTGATAAAATATGGCTGACGTTAATACCTAAGGCAGGATCTTGTATATCACAAGCAATATTTGCAGGTTTTGTTTTTGGGAAAATATTTTCAGAATATTCTGATGAAACATGAGTCATCGAATTGGCTACACCGGAGTCAAGAGCGCTGCAATCAATATCGGTTATGACATCTATTTTACCAATCCCGGTGAAGTCAGTTTTCCATCCGCTTTTCATAATACCCTCCGATATAATTCGTACTTCTTCAGTAAACAGAGAAGTATCATTTTTCATTTCTTGTTCAATCTGCTCTTTTCTTATCCTTTGTCTTTGCTGCTGGATTTCTTGTCTTGCAACATCATCGTTTGGGTGAACAAATGTTGAAGACATCTCTTCATCATCATCATCTTCATCTCTGTCACCAACATTGTTTGCAACTGATCTTGGTGTATTTAGTGATGAGCGTGCCCTACTATTATTCCCAGATGCCATATTTTTTACATTGCTCACAGATAGTTGAACTTGAGGAGCTAAATCGCCATATCTTTTAATCGGATTCACTGGTTTCTTGGCCTTCAAAGCTTCCTTTTTTCTTACTGAATTTTCCAGATTTTTCAAGTCTTCTATGTGTTTTGCACAAACGTTATTTCTTACTCGTACTGTTTCCTCGATTCTATAACTCAGTTTCCTCATTCTCCATCTTGTATTATCGGAAGAAATACCTTCTAATTTCATTTCAAGTGGAAACGTTGATTTGGGGTATACTACACTAGGTAACACTGCAGCCGCAGTTAGATTTGTTGGAGGAAAAACCCTTAACGAATTCTTATCAGGGCATCTTAAAATACTTCTTGTCAGCATAATGGGCATTTTTAATGTATATAATTTGGATTCATTCACCTTTGAAGATGGAGCTTCAATATTATCATAATATCGGATAGAAGCAATTAACTCATATGTAATTCTTGTCTCAGAATTTGAACCTAAGTTGCATGTTACAGTAGTTCCTCCTGGTATTAGATATGAAAATGGAAATATTTGTGAATGATCACTTTTGAATATAGTTTTTTTCTCTATTATGTCCCATTTCTTCAACACTTTTTGTAAATTTCCACATTCCTTACAGTTTAAAATCGCCGAAGACCCTTGTAGAAATGGCTTATTATACTCAATTTTTTGGACAAATGACAATTTCAAAGATTTGATAGATAATTCTGTATGATTGCTATTGTTAGAATTTTTTTTATGTTCTAATAAATCTTTTATCTTTAACGTCAATAAGCCGCTTAATAGACATCCTGTGGAATCTAAAGCTGATCCATACAACACACAAGGAGGCGATTCAACATCAATAACTAATTCTAATGGTAAAGACTTGATGATTTTCTTTTTGCCCAATTTTGAAGATGCTCTTTTCACTTCTCCATTTTTTTTACCAGTCAAAGGTAAAGATATAAATTTGCTAAGTGAAGACATATGTGTCAAAAGCGTTGATGATATTACAGGTTTCAGAACACTTTAATTTACAGGTACATATATGTTTATAAACTCTTTGTTTATTCAACCTTAATAATTCTTATACTTTTTGTATATTATCTTTATATATATCCAAACTAATTAACATCAGGACCTTTTTTTTCTTTTCCAGTACGCATCTAAATTTCATTATACAAATTAATTTAGTCGTTACTACAAGCGTTCGTTATCGAAAAATGCAAACATTTTTTCACACATATTTACAAATATTTACACAAATTTTCATACTTAAGATCACACCTCACTCTACGAAAATGATTCATACAATAAACATGTTACTGTATGAAAAAGGACCTACAAAAAAATAACTTTAGAGAATAGACACGGCAATAGGTATGTTCACAATAAATGCTTTCACTGATTAAGGTAGAGAGGGGAAGCAAGAAAGAGATGGAGACATGATGAGATCAAAAATGCCAGTAGAAATCTATAAAGACCACATTTGAGAGACACAATTTTTTGCCCTTTCTCAATTTCTAATGCTAATTTATTGCCAAACATACACAACAATAATACATGAAAGCAAAAAAAGAGCCGAAAGACTCAAGATTTCAAGTAAATGCAAAAAAAATTACAAATCACTGAACAGTAATAACATTTCATCTATCTTTTGATATATTTATGTAGAAATTAAGTATTAAATGTGCATCTGAACAGTAGTCCAATTTCGAGATGAATTCTAATAATTATTGCAAAAAAAAAATATTTCAAACGTATTTCTACTGTCGTACTGTGTTAAAAATTACATTAAAAAAAAAAGAATGACAACTAAATCAATAAAAACATGCAGAAACCCGTTAATACATCGCATTCTCCGTATCGAAGAATCTACCAACACCCATTTTCTCGAGAATAAATATATTTCTATATATATTAGTTTTTATCATTAATAAAACGGACATCAGTGTAACAATTACGCTCTATCATTCTAAAGTATGTACTAACACCAATTTTCTTAATCTTAACAGATTTCCTTTTTTAGATTACTTCTTTTTTTCTTTTTGGCAGCCGGGTTACCTTCTCAAGGCTGTCTTTTCCATTTTACCATAGTGGGTGGGGTGGGGGAAGATAATGAGATATGAGAAAGAGGAAAAAAGTATTATGAGATTCAAGAATTTTGCATATGAAGAAAAACTCGGCTGGTAGAGTTTTGTTCACACTGTATAGATTGTTTCCACTAGAATAAGGTAATTAATATTTCATCAAGATCCTAAAAATAAACTTAATTTATCATCGTTTTGGTAATGTAATTGTAACTTCTGTTTAAATAAGTTATGTTCACTTAATTATATATATTTATAAATATATAAATGTGTTAAGTTTTATTTAGATTTCGGCATACAAAAATCGAAGACCACCACTAACATTGTACACTATATACACCTCACATAATCAAAAAGTTTAGACAACTTAGAGTATAATTATAGCAACTATAAGAAAACATGGGTGGTAATAACCAAAATCGTAAGAATAGCAATGTATCTGATACGTTATTTGATATTGATTTTGATTACACGAATAATGATGAAGGAAATTCCAATAACAACAATAAACGTTTTAATTTAAGAGATGAGCAAGGTAATGACAATGTTTTTTATCAAGAAGTAATTGATTTGAATGACGATAAACTGGAAAATGACATCGATGACAACGTTACTAATTCAAAAACTACCAATATTCCTGAAAACCCCTTCGATTCAACCAATTTGCACAATAATAACAATGATTTTTTGAACTGGAGTAATGATGATATCAGCGTTGATGGAGGTGAATTTCAAGGTTCACCTAATCTAACTAAGATAGGTAGTAAGCCTAATATTTTACAAAGAACTATAAACAAAATGAAACAACCCTTTACAGGTTCTAGCACAAATATAGAGGGTAACAATGGAGCAGGGTTTGAAATGTCGAAATATAATAAAGTCACAAATAATGAGAATGGCGATGCATATGTTAATTCAAGAAACAAGTTCGATATTAAAATATTATTTAACCGTTATATATTACGAAAGAATGATCCTAATGATCCAAATAGTAATGAACCAAGATTGATCTATCTGAACGATTCTAATGCGAACGGTATAGTTGGTTATTCTAACAATCACGTCTCTACAACAAAATATAATTTTGCAACATTTTTACCTAAGTTTTTGTTTCAAGAATTTTCGAAATACGCAAATTTGTTTTTCTTATTCACTTGCATTATTCAACAGGTTCCCAACGTCTCTCCAACTAATAGATACACTACAATCGGTACACTGCTAGTGGTATTAATTGTATCGGCTGTAAAAGAGTCCATTGAAGATATAAAAAGATCGAATTCTGACAAAGAATTAAATTTCTCTAAAACAGAAGTATTCTCAGAAATGGATGGAGGTTTCGTAACTCGCAGATGGGTCGACATAAGAGTTGGTGATATAATCAAAGTTAAGTCAGAAGAAGCTATCCCTGCTGATATTATTTTGTTATCATCTTCAGAACCTGAAGGTTTATGTTACATAGAAACAGCTAACCTTGATGGTGAAACAAACTTAAAAATCAAACAAGCAAGAGTTGAAACAGCTCCATTTTTAAGCACTTCTCAGTTAAGCTCTATGCGTGGTAAAATTTTATCTGAGCAACCAAATTCGAGTTTATATACCTATGAAGGTACATTAACTATAAATGGAAATAAAATCCCATTGTCTCCTGATCAAATGATCCTAAGAGGTGCTACACTTAGAAACACGTCTTGGGTTTATGGTGTAGTGATATTTACTGGTCATGAAACAAAATTAATGCGTAATGCCACAGCAACACCAATCAAAAGGACAGCAGTTGAAAGAATCATAAATTTGCAAATTGTGGCTTTATTTGGTGTTCTAATTTTTCTTTCAATTGTTTCATCATTAGGGAATGTGATCATACTTAATGTGAAAGGCTCAGAACTCGCTTACCTCTATTTAGAAGGTACAAGTAAGGTTGGACTATTTTTCAAAGATATTTTAACATACTGGATTCTATATTCTAATTTAGTTCCAATTTCAATGTTCGTGACAGTTGAATTAATTAAATATTACCAAGCATTTTTGATAAGTTCAGATTTGGAATTATATGATGAAAATTCTGATACTCCTACTGTCGTAAGAACCTCATCCTTAGTAGAAGAATTGGGTCAAATTGAATATATATTTAGTGACAAAACAGGTACATTGACCAGAAACATAATGGAATTCAAATCATGTTCCATAGTTGGGCGCTGCTATATCGAGAAGATCCCAGAAGATAAAGCTGCAAAAATAGAAGATGGCGTTGAAGTAGGATACAGAACTTTCGATGATATGAAGCAAAGGTTAATGGATGGTAATAATGAAGAGTCAAATACAATCGATATGTTTTTCAAATTATTAGCTACATGTCATACAGTTATTCCAGAATTTCAAGAAGATGGTTCTGTTAAGTATCAAGCAGCATCCCCTGATGAAGGTGCGTTAGTGCAAGGTGCAGCAGATTTGGGATATAAATTTATAATTCGTAAACCGAATTCTGTATCTATCTACGTTGAAAAAGATGGTGAGGAACAGGAATTTCAACTTTTAGATATTTGTGAATTCAATTCCACGAGGAAAAGAATGACAACTATTTATAGATTTCCTGATGGTTCTATTAAATTGTTTTGCAAAGGTGCAGATACTGTTATTTTAGAGAGAATGAACCAAAATAAAGCTTCTTATAAAGATGCGACATTAAGACATTTAGAGGACTACGCTTCTGAAGGTCTTCGTACATTATGTTTAGCTATGAGAGAAATCCCAGAAGAAGAGTATCAGGCTTGGAAAATTAAATATGATGAAGCTGCGACAAGTTTGGATAATAGATCACAAAAGCTAGATGATGTTGCAGAATTAATTGAAAATAATTTAGAATTGATTGGTGCCACTGCCATTGAAGATAAATTACAAGATGATGTTCCGGATACTATACATATATTACAGGAGGCGGGTATAAAAATTTGGGTCTTAACTGGTGACAGACAAGAAACTGCGATAAACATCGGTATGAGTTGTAATCTTTTAAGCGAAGATATGAATTTATTGATTGTTAACGAAGACACTAAAGAGGCTACTCGAGCAAATTTGGTTGAAAAATTAACTGCAATTAAGCAACATAGCGATTCGTTAAGAGATCTAAGCACTCTTTCTTTAGTAATTGATGGTAAGTCTCTCGGGTATGCCTTAGAACCTGAATTGGAGGATTACCTATTAGAATTAGGTACACTTTGTAAAGCTGTTATATGTTGTCGTGTATCTCCTTTACAGAAAGCCTTAGTTGTTAAAATGGTCAAAAGGAAAACATCATCTTTGCTGTTAGCAATTGGTGACGGTGCTAATGATGTTAGTATGATTCAAGCTGCGCACGTTGGTGTAGGTATCAGTGGTATGGAAGGTATGCAAGCTGCGCGTTCTGCAGATTTTGCAATTGCTCAATTTAAGTATTTAAAAAAGCTGTTATTAGTACACGGTTTATGGTCATATCAAAGAATTGCTGTTGCTATTTTATACTCATTTTACAAAAATATTGCATTATACATGACCCAATTCTGGTATGTTTTCTCTAACGGATTTTCAGGTCAATCAATTATTGAATCATGGACTATGACATTTTACAATTTATTTTTCACAGTTGCACCACCACTTGTAATGGGTGTATTTGACCAATTTGTAAGTAGCAGACTTCTTGAAAGATATCCACGTTTGTATCAATTAGGTCAAAAGGGGAGATTTTTTTCGGTACCAATTTTTTGGGGATGGATTTGTAATGGATTTTACCATTCCGCGGTTACGTACATTGGTTCGATAATATTCTATAAATATGGTTTTGCATTAAATTTAAATGGTGAGACTGCTGATCATTGGACTTGGGGCACTGCTATTTATTCAACAAGTGTTGTGATTGTCCTTGGTAAAGCAGCTTTAGTAACTAATCAATGGACTATCTATACTGCAATCGCAATTCCTGGTTCACTCTTATTTTGGTTTATCTTTTTTCCCATCTATGCATCAATTTTCCCTCATGCTAATGTGTCACCTGAATATTTTGGTGTAGTAAGTCATACTTATGGTTCTGCAACATTCTGGTTAATGTTAATTGTTTTGCCGTCATTTGCCTTGCTTAGAGATTTTGCTTGGAAGTATTATAGAAGAATGTATGTCCCTGAAACTTATCACGTTGTGCAAGAAATGCAAAAGTTTAATATTTCCGATTATAGACCTCATATGCAACAATTCCAAAAGGCCATTCATAAAGTAAGACAAGTACAAAGAATGAAGAAGCAAAGAGGTTTTGCCTTTTCACAAACTGAACAAGGACAAGAAAAGATTATTAGAATGTATGATACTACTCAGAAGAGGGGCGACTACGGTGAATTACACGAAGCCACAAACAATCCATTCTCTGATCATCACGAAATGCAGAGTTCGAATAACCCATTTGCTGACCAAGGTCGAAGCAGTAATGAGCATGATTTTGTGACTCTAGATAGATCTGATTCATTTGATTTGTAATAATAATCATACAGTTTATACCATTAAATCTCTAGTATATATAAATATATTAAAAGTGTATTCAGATGATGAATTGCTCAATATTCATCTAGATTAACCCAAAAACTATAGATTAATAATAATAATGCAATAAATAGGAAAAATTTATACGATATAGAATTAGCGATTCCTTGTGACTTGTCTTCTTTGCTCATTCTATTATCCAGCTCTTGCTCCATGATTCTTATAATTTCTCTGTGTCGGTCTACAAGACTTTTGCACATATCGTGACGTTCTTGAATTTTGTTTAGTTGTTCAACAAATTTATTGACATTTTTTTTAACTTCAAAAATTAGAGAGCCCTCCTCATTCTGATCAAAACGTTTATCCAAATATTCCATATGAATCTGAGTCAAGGTTTGCGTAATTTCCCGTAAATTTTCTTTTGATTCTTTCAACTTCTTAGATAATCCATCAAAACTTGATATAACCTTATGAAATTCATTCTCTTTTTTGTATATAATGTCTGTTATAATATCATTAATTAAAACTTCTAAAGTCCCGATCCTTTTGGCTACATGCATTTGTGAGTAATTCACCTCATTGAAATTTGTTATCATTCTTATTTCTGACGTTATTCTTCGTGGATTCCAATGATTAGTTTCTCCTGCATTAAAATTATCTGAACGCTTACCAATGGTATCTCCATTATCCTTAGGAATACTTTTATCTATTTTTAATACCTCTTGGTTGATTGGAAAATCCAAAACGATTGATGATGCAGAAGAAGAAGAAGATGATGATGATGAAGAGGAAGTAAAAGTTAAGGCTGATTCATTATTGTTTCTTTGAAATTCATGAAGGACATTAAGAGTGTCAGATGGATTATGCATATCATATTTTCTGTATAAATTTGAACTGAATTCCGAGCTTCTTCTATCAATTTGTAAATTATCGAAGTTCAGGTTTGAGGGTATTGTCTTACTATTTTGTTCTTTGAATGGGGTTTTACTAGATTCTAAGAATTGAGCTGCTAATCTTTTTGAATCAAAATTATTTGCAGAAAATGTTTTTCGACGTTCTTTCTCATCCATAGATACATGACTTAACGTTCTAGTTTTCTTACGTCCTGAAAAAAATTGCATATCATAGTCAGTGAAAGGTGTTGTGTCCTTGGGAATATTAGTTGATATGACAGATTCATTATCAGAATCATTTATATTCGTTTGCATTAACAGATCTTCGTCATTCTTAAATAGAACATCACTAAACGAACCTTTACTAGCAGAGACAATATCACTCTGAATTGCTGAAGAAAATATCTGTGAATTACCACCACTAAAGTTTGATATTCTTGATTTTGATTTTTTACCAAGGGTCAGATTATTTAAATTTTTGGAACTATTGATAGACCTCACCGAGGATGGGTTATTCAATACAGCATTGTTAATTTTTATCAAAGGTATATCCTTCTTTTCAGGGTTATCCCTGTTGTTCTCAGTTGAAACTGGGAAAAGTGGTAATACAATATCAGCATCTATATTGCTATCCTTATCACTATCTGAATCATCTTGGATATTTATAAAAAAGGATCTTGTCGATTTTTCTCTTTTCATATTATTTGGTCATTCATAGAATCGATAAGAGTTGCCTATTCTCAACGAAATGATCAATATTAGTCCGGCCGTTATTGTTAATAAGATAAAATTGATACATTCGGTAATCTGAAACTAAATCAATACAAATGTTTGACTTATAAAATGACTTTGAACACAGAAGCTTTCTAAATGAACCCTCTAGACTCAATCTTCATTCTTACTTAGGTTTTTTGTTTCGAACATTTAAGGCATCAGTTCAAAATTGGATCTTGAAAATAAGTTCGGTATGTGTTTCGGTTTCGAAATGACAGATATCTCCTAATCCGGTATGAGAAAATACAACAACCATACCAAAAGTTAAGAACAATGGGGATTGTGATATTATTGGAAAGTATAAATGTACTCAGAAGTATACATGGAAGTATAAGAGGACGACTAGATTTGAAAGATCCTTATCTTCATTAACATATATTTAACAAAAATATTTATTGGTGCAAGAACTTTATTCTCAAAGCATTATCAGCTTATTCACTGAGAGAGAGATATTGGCACATCTACCTATAATTAACATAACTCTTTTGGTGAATTTGTCAGTAGCTAACAAATTAGATATGTTTTATTTACATTATCCATTTTAAATTATATAATTTATATAAAACTCTAATGAAATTCTCGATATGAGACAATATAAAAAAAAAACAGAACGTGGATCTTTTGTAATTAGTTTATTAGTTTGATTGAGTGTGAAATGATCATATATATTCTTTATGAAATAATTTAAAGTAGCCTATAATTTTACTGTTTCATTATATATATAAATTAATAATGGAAAGAGAAATAGAAGAAAAAAAAAAAATGATACACTGATATATATTCACACATATATATTTATACAGTGATCCCCATATATTAATAATTCCTGAGTCTTATATTTTGAGTCTTATATTTTGAATTTATGTTAATATTATCAAAATCAAATTGTCTACGTGAAATGAACAACGATTGGCACAATGATAACCACCAATAGGATGATTATACCAGTAACCAAACACAATCTCATCTTCAAATCTTTCCACCACATTTGCTTTCTAACTCTATTAGCACCTCTCTTGAACCCTTGGGCAGATACAGCAAGGTTATCGGCCTTATCTTCTATAGACGTTAATCTTTCACCACGTTCAGCGACTTTATTAATATTATCTCTCATGATCCCGACTGTGTCATCTATTTCTGCTTGAAGAGCAGCAGTCTTTGATTGTGAAGGTTGTTCATTGGAAGTGAAATGCTCCTCTGGAGGAACATATGGATCGTAAGGCACAGATGATGACATATTTAATATTTAATATTTGTGAACTCTGTTTGATTCTCTTTGTGATGTTTGCAATACCGTCTTTTCCCAATAAAATAAAACACTTATTAACAATAATAAACACTACTCAGACAAACAAATCAAATCTAAAGCATTACTTAAATATACAGCAGATACTCTCCATCTATCTTCTTCTTTCATACCTAAATATCAAGCTTATTGTATCACATCTGTTACTATCTTTGGTGTCAAATGAGTATCTTCACCTTTTTGCAAAAAGTTTTAGAAATGAATTCATTATGCAAATTTAAAAAAAAAGCGATACGCCTTGTTTTCTTCTATCACCAAACATGGGGTATCTGTCATGGCGTACGAAACACATTAAGAACCAAATATCATTTGTGATATTTGTATGAGAGACTCAATCATGGCCTCTTCACCATGATTATAAAGATCACTTAGTTATTATTATGGTATTGTTTTAAAGGCAATGTGTTCAATAATCGGTGAGTTGTTTGCGGTAGTGGGAATTTCCATTCCCCGAGTTCCCCAAGCACAATCGCCCATACCTACAGATCAATGATACAATGTATCTTACCATATCTGTCCTACACAAACACTAATATTTGTTTTTATATTTAAAATTTGATTAGACTTATATAGGGATACTTATATATTAGATTAGTTATGTTTTTTGATTTTTTCTTGATTACAGTTTTTACACTTGTTTAGTGAGAGTGAGTAACTTTAAATAGAAAATTTTTCGTTAAAAGCGGCTTCAATGGTTTTGACAGCATCTTCGATACTGGCTGGCTTGTCACCCATACCTTGGAAGACGTTACCTTTACCACCAGCTTTACCACCAATTAATTCGGAAACTTGTTTAGCTAATGCAGCACCATCGATACCCTTGGACAAAGTTTCATCGGAAATGTAACAACCGTGAGCAACTTTACCTTCTGGATCATTACCAGTTAATAAGTAAATAGATTTGTCCTTGGATTTGGATTTTATATGATTGATAGCTTCGGTGATGGCCTTGGCATTGGCTGGAATGTCAATAAATTGAACAAAATAGACAGATTCTTCATTGTTGGCGAAGTGCTCCTTAACAGCATCAACAACTTGTTTGGTTTCAACCTTAGCTCTGGCTTTGACTTCATCCTTAACAACCTTCTCGATTTTTGTGAATTTTTCTTTCAATTCATTTTTTCTAATGACAGAAATAGATAATTGGTTTAATTGAACACCTAGTTCCTTTAATTTTTTCTCTTTAGTGGCAGAGAATGGCATTTGTTCAGCTCTGTTTAATTCTTCTTCAAACTCGTTTGCAATTCTTTCGACCTCAAAGGCTTCAGAACCAGAAACAGCAACAATTCTTCTGATACCCTTCGCAATACCACTTTCTTCTAAAATGACAAAGTATTTAATATCACCAGTCTTTGGAACATGGGTACCACCACAGAATTCGACAGAGTATTTATACCATTCTTCGTTAGTTGGATCAGCCAATAAATCTTCAACAGACTTACCGACAGATACAACACGGACTGGATCAGGATATGTTTCACCAAATACGGCACGAACAGAAGAAATTTCTTTAGCTAATTCCAATGGAACATCTTTGTAGTAAACTGGTAAGTTTTTCTTAATCTGATCATTGGAAATGTCTTCAACCTTACGTATTTCATCCAAAGTTAAAGCCTTCTTATGAGAGAAATCAAATCTTAACTTTTCTGGGGCAACTAAAGAACCTTTTTGATCAATGTCATTACCCAAGACATCTCTTAAAGCTAAGTTCAAAATATGGGTACCTGTATGGTTGTTTTTGATTGGTAAACGACGTTCTTCATCGTATGAAGAAATAGTTCTGTGACCGTTAGCTAATTCACCTTCAATTAAAGTACCAGTATGGAAAACATAACCGTTAAATAATTGAACGTTTTCAACTTGGAATTCAGCTTCACCATCAATAATAATTTTACCTGTATCATATTCTTGACCACCTTGTTCAGCATAGAATGAAGTCTTATCTAAAATTATACCATATTTCTTACCAACTTCAGAGATCTTGTCAACAAACTTTTCACCATCATATAACCTTAAGACAACACTTTCAGCATCGGTTGAAATGTATTTAGCACTGTCATCGGTCTTTGGAATATTCTCTTCATTTAATTGAGATAACTCATGGACATTTAACTTTAAAACATCTGAATTATCCTTCTTGCCACCTCTTTTAGATGCTTCGTAAGATTCCTGTTTAGCTTTTTCAAAACCTGGTTCATCAATTTTTAAACCCTGTTCTTCGGCCATTAATTCAGTTAAATCAACAGGGAAACCGTAAGTATCGTATAATCTCCAAACTTGCATACCGTCCAAAATCTTGCTGTCAGTTTTTGAAGCTACTTCAGCATATTTCTCGAATAACTTTTCACCACGATCTAAAGTTTTAGCAAAAGAGGCTTCTTCTTCATCTAATATTTCAAACAAAAAGGCTGGATCTTTAACAACTTCTGGGAAAACATCTTTTACTTGGGCAATTAAGGTTGGGGCTAAAGTAGAAAAAAAGTTACCAATTGGATAGTTCATATATTTACGAGCGTAACGAGCACCTCTTCTTAAGATACGTCTTAAAACGTAACCTCTACCTTCGTTGTTTGGAATACCACCATCAGTGATGGCGAAAGTTAATGTACGTACGTGGTCAGCTAAGACTCTGTAAGCGGTATCAATACCATCGGCATCTTCGGCACCAAACTTGCCTGCGTATGGTCTTACACCAGTGATTTCTTGAATTTTAGCAAATAAAGGTTGGAAAACATCAGTATCATAGTTAGATCTAACATCTTGCAAAACAGAAACTAATCTTTCAAAACCCATACCTGTATCAATATGCTTAGCTGGTAAAGATTTCAAAGAACGGTCTTGTTCTCTGTTGTATTGCATGAAAACTAAATTCCAAATTTCTAAAACATCTGGATCATCCATGTTAACTAAATGAGCAGCATTTCTACCACCGATTCTATCGTAATGAATTTCGGAACATGGACCACATGGACCTTGGTCACCCATTTCCCAGAAGTTATCGTGAGCATCACCTGGTAAGATGTGATCTTCAGCGACACCGGCAGCCAACCACAATTCTTTGGCTTCTAAATCTGGTTCTAGACCTTGCTTAGCATCACCTTCAAAGTAGGTAACGTATAAACGATCGGTTGGAATACCATAGACAACGGTCAATAATTCCCAAGCATAAGCAATGGCATCCTTCTTAAAATAGTCACCGAATGACCAGTTACCCAACATTTCAAAAAAAGTGTGATGGTAAGAATCTCTACCAACATCTTCCAAATCATTGTGTTTACCACCAGCTCTGATACACTTTTGAGAATTGTAAGCTCTCTTCAACTTAGCGAAATCAGAAGCAGGATCGACGGTACCTAAAAAGATAGGTTTGTATTGGTTCATACCGGCATTGGTGAATAACAAAGTAGGATCATCAAATGGGACAACAGGAGAAGATGGAATGTAAGTGTGTCCTTTGCTTTTAAAGTAATCAAAAAAAGTCTGACGGACATTTTGAGCGGTCCATTTAGATTTATCACCAACAGTCATTTTGTACTTATTTGGTGTTTGTGTTCTTTTTTGAAAGAAAAATAAAAAATACTGTAAATGAAACTATTTGTGTCTGTTGTAGTGAGTGAATCTATTTAAATATAGAATTACCAGAGACAATCAAAATAATCACAAAAACCAAATTAGTTTAATCACTTGAATGCTTTTATAAATAAACACAAATCTATTTAAAACTAAAAATCTTTAATGAAAACAGATATTATCTCTTATCTTTTCCAAATGGCTCATCGAAGAATCTTTCAAAATTTTTCTTTTTCCAGCTTTTTTGAGTTTTTTTGTTTCGAGAATGAATGAATCTAGAGTAGTCCTGCCAAGAATATTGCGTAGAGAACGTCAATATCAACATTAAAAAAAAGCATCAAGTCTCGGAAATATTCGATTTCCAGCCTTAAAAGAATTTAGAAAGTAAGGAATTCTAGACCACAGATGATTACAATATTGTGTTAACAAAAGAGATATTCTTTATCAAAAATTGTTGGTTGAAATTGGGTGATTAGATAATAAACTCTCGTTAATTGATTTATAAAACGAAAAAAGAAACAAGGTTCCCTTGCCAAATTGTGGATTTTGAAGTTTGGTTTTATTCAATATTGGTCTCAGAAGATCTGGAGGGAATATACTCGGAAATAATTTATATGTCGATTTATGTACAATGATTGATAAATTATTGTTTCTGTACATTTTCGTGATTGTTATTTCTGGACAGGACAATTTGAGAAGTAATGGGTTCGCTGTTGCACCTCCAGTACGAATTTGGAGCATTCTGAACCATCTACTGCATGGATCGGTAGACAACAGATCGATCCTGCAAGATATATATCCTTTAATCACTGGCTTAGAAGGTCAGTACGATTTCGATTCAAATTCTCTCGATCCAGATGCCGAATTGATCGATAATGTGGCAGATGTACTGGCAGCTCGATATAAATTAAATGACATTTCTTCATTACTGTTACATTATTACGACCTATACCCAATGGGGTTTCCAACTAGTGATGATACCGCAATTTTTAATAATGAAAATTATTTTATCTTAAATAATGAGAAATACACTAATGCGGAGGATATTTTCTATTTCAAAACAGGTGATTTGAAGCAACAGTCCAAAATTGAAGATTATAAAGTGCTAGTTGGGGGGGATATCGTAATAGGTAAAAATGAAAATGCTCCAATTGTGATCTTATATGGTTGTCCCGGTTATAATGAAAATACGTTTGATGATTTCAATAGAAATCTATACATCGATGCAATGGAAAGTGGTAAATTGAGGTTCATTTGGCGTTCAACTTGTTCTTTGGATTATGATATATCGGAACAAGAACTAGATTTCCCATTAGAATTAACGAAAAGGGAAAATTTTAAAAGTCTGACTTGGAAATGGGATTCTCCTTATGATATGCCTGAGCAATTTTCCCACAAGAGTTATAGATGGCATGAACCAAAACTTGATGAAATAGAGGATTTAGATTTAAAAGTCGCTACATTAATTGCTGACACTTATAAGGAGCATAAAGATTTTAAGAGAGCATTTAAGTTAATAAAGGGAGTAGCAAACAATTTTCCGCTAATAATCAAAGATTTATTGAAATTAAAACCAAAAAATGAAATATTAGAGAGCAATGATCATTTGTCCAAACGTGGTATTGATTATAATATGTTAGGACTTTTCATAAATGGACAAAATATAAGATTTTCAGCATTAGATGAATATAGTTTGTTAAATTCCCTTAAGGTTGAATATACAAGATTATTAAAATTTCAAAATGCTTTGAAACAATTTCAATTGAAAAGTACAAAGAAAATCACCAAATCATTATTAAATAAATTTTCAACAATTTCATTACCAAATTTACAAGAGATGCAACCAATTAAAATTGATTTGCATAGGCATAGATTATTCTCCGACAGTGTTATTTACTTTAACGATATCGAGAAAGATAAACAATACAAAGGGTTGAGTAAGAAACTTAAGAAATTTTTTGAGAAGTCGAAATTCGGAGAAGTTCCTGAATTTAGAAAGAATTGGAATGAAGTTATTTTCGTTATAGATTTCAATGATTTAGAAAATTCAGTTAACCAAGAAGCTTTGTCTGGATTTTTGCGTGCATTAACTATTGTAGAACAAGGATACCCACAAAGAATTGGTCTACTACCTCTAAATACTGGTGAGGATAAAAACATTATTAATTCCATATATGAATTAAAAGATTCCAATTTACAAGATTTGATAAAGTTCCTCTCTCAATTAGAGTCAAACCAAGAAGGGGAGAGATCTGACAAAGATTTCCTTTTCAGTGATTATGATGACATTCCCGATGTTGCTTCCTTACTTGATGAACTTCAGATTTATCAAACTTCTATAATTATCAATGGTGAAATTTATCCATTTAGAACAAATACATGGCATTATTTATTAACTAGAGTTGTTAAAAAAGACACTACTTTTTTGAAGAATGAACTGAAGAAATATGAAGGACAAAAAAAAGTTGATGTAAGGGGTATTTTACACTTACGGTCAGCAACAGGTAGACATCACAAGTACACTCCAGACTATTTTGCAGATGCGACATATACTTCGATGAACAATTTTGGTTTGGACTTGTTGAATGGGCGCACGATAGAATTCATTCCAACTGATACTCACAACATTTTACACACTATTACTTTAGTTGATAATTTTGAAAGTGGTATCGCCTTGCAAAGATTGGAAAACCTGCTGATGATAGATTATTCAGGTATAAGGATAAGATTAGTCAATTCTAACTCTAATGTGCAAAATAACATATGGAAGTCATTGCAAAAATTAAGTCATGGTTCCAAAACTGATTTTAGAAATAATCTGAAGTCTCTGATAAAAAAGGCAAAAAAACCTAACTCACAGAGCTCATCTTATGATCAAATAGGTGTGGAAATATTGTCTAAATGGCTACCAGATATTAGCTACAGTACATTGCAAAAATCCAAAGCTTTTTTGACAATTAATGGTAGATTCATTAGTTTAGATCCAAATGAGATCCCTTCCTCTTTTAATTTAAAAAACCTTTTGCAGCGTGAAGCAAAAAGAACCCTTGACGCTATAGTGGTACTAGAAGAAGAATACCCGGGGTTTACAAACAATAGAATTGATGCTGATCTTATTGAAACCGTTTCATCACATTTAACAAAGTTGTTTTACCATGCAACTCAAGTTTACACAAATGGTATTGATTATAAGACTGAAAGTACACTATCTCGAATGGATATTGCACCATTTCTTAAAAGCAATGGTTATACTATATTTGAAAATAATGGGAATAAGCAACATTTAATAGATGTGACTGTAATTATTGATCCATTAGAAGAGAGAACTCAGAAAATAATGACCTTGGTTGATAAGATAATAGATTTGGAGTTTATAAATGTCAAGATAGTTATATTACCAACAGCAGAATTGAAAGTTATTCCAATTCAAAGAATCTATGTCGACGATAGCTCACAATTTATATCAGATATTAACAATTTCAAGAAATACTTTAATATTAATATCGATAATCCGAGATATATAAATATCCACAATTATGAAAATGTTGAATATAAATCTATCTTACTGGAACTCAACGCCTTCGATGAAAAGGACCCAATCAGTGAAAATAACATTGATGGTATATCAGGAGTATGTTTAAATTTAATTGATGAAAAAGAGAATATTTTAGATAGTACTTTCACAATATCTACTTTTGGTTATGCTCAATTTCAAGTATCATCCTTGCAATCTAAGTTGAAAATAGTCAGTTGTGATGATAGATATGAAGTTATTTCGTTTGCTGAAGATGGCAAATCTAATTATATTAGCAGTCCATATTTCTCTATTTTAAATTTCGATCCACATAAAATATATGTGAAATTAAGATCTCTCAAAAGTAATGTCATTGAAACTCAGCCTGTTGCCAAAGATTCTAATGAAATAATCAATATTTTCAATATTATTCCAGATGACACTGAAAATGATGAAAATAATTACAAACACTTTATTGAAACGGTCATCGCAAATAATGTCAGTAATAAAAAGGTTAAGTTTTGGTTATTAGATGAGCCTTATCTAAGTAACTCATTGTACACATTTATTGAAAAAATTAATGCTAACAGTTCCAAGTCATTATGCAGTATTGAATTGATTGATTATTCTTGGCCAGTTTGGTTACGCCCACAAAGATTCAGATCTAGAGAGATGAAGGTTTCTAAGATTTTATTTAACGATATAATATTTCCCAGTGAAGTAAAAGAAGTCATATATATTGATATTCGAGAAGATGAAGTGATCAATCCTTATATCATCGCTAAAAGAATTAAACAACTTCGTGATCATGATTATTCTTTTAGGATGTTAAAGATGGAAGGTGACGGGTACTGGAATGAAGGGTATTGGTCAAAGTTCAAAAACGAAAATGAAAGTAACAATAAAGATTTCACATTCTATTCTAGTAAACCTGTTATTGTTATCAATGTCGAGAACATTCGAGAACAAAACAGTATTATCTACACTAATAAGAATATTGGTGATTTGATAAGAATCCATTATCAAAGGGTGAGCAATGATTTTAACTCATTGCAAAATATCGATCAAGATTTATTGAACGATCTTCAAAATCAATTAAAAATCAAAGAACTTGTTAAATATGTAGTTAAACCGATTTTGAACACGGATGATAATAACATCCATGATGAATTGTGAATTATGAGTGCGACTAATCAAAAATATATATAAACTTTATTTTAACGAATTAGAAGTGTATCAGTTACCAATATTGTTGTCGTTTTTCACTCCGACTCCGTACAAGCTTGGGAGAATTAAGAATAGAAATATATTTGATTAAGTAGTCAAAACCTTTAAAAATCAAAAACAATATCTATTAAGAAAAAACACACAGCTATATCCCTACATGTTTCTAAATTAATTATTAAATTTCTTATAAATGAATAACTTTAAATTAAGTTAAGTTGGTGAGGCAATCGACAATGAAAATTTTAAAGAAGATACAAGTATTCATAATTAAGGCATCAAATGATAACTCTACCACAATTGCATGTTGTTTTTGTTTTGCATTTTAACCTCATTTAGAGTTTTTTAGGTTCCCTTAAGAAATAAGAAATTAATCTGAGTTCTTAAGTTGGATAATAAAGTTTATTACAAAACGATGGTTAACTATTAAAATTCAAAAAAATAAAGAGAAATTGCAAAAAATCATTAAAGTTTATCTTTAGAACTTCACGAGCGACGCACTTATGCTAGATCCAGTTATTTTCTCTCAATATATTCGGACTTGCCAGTACATCTCCTAGTAGCATCGAGTTATAGTTTTCGATAGAAAATGTATATGTTCAATAAAGCGTACATTTTGCAACTTGTCATCGTAGATTCCAACAAGGGTACAATTAATTAATTTATTAATTAATTAATATTTTTTCTCTTATAATTTATGTATGCGTAAACTTCGTTAAGTATTAACATTTGAGTCACCTCCATGTTATTATTCTGCTTGTACGTAGAAATATTGTATCAATTTACACGGATTGAGATATTAATTGGGGGGATGACAGATTAACCCGCCGCATGAATTGGCTTGAAAATATTGCGTGTATGCGTGAGAAATGAAGAAGGAAAAAGAAATATATAAAAAAAACAGAAAAAGAAAAAAAACTTCTGAGATTGAAATTTTCCAAATCGGGACATCCGTCATTTTTACTTTTTCGGTTTTGTTCTTGGCTTTCTCTTACATGGCGTTAAGATAACGTACATTGAATATGCGCAGAAAACCAAAACAGAAGAAGAGAAAGGCCTGTAGCCCGTGAGAATAGCGTGAGAATAGCGTGAGAATATTAAGTTTCTATTTTTGAGAACTAAAAGGTATGTAGCCAGATTTTTTCAATCAAGTTCTATATTAAGAAATATAATTACAGTAGTTTAATGTGATGGGATGTGTTCAGTTGATTTGAATTGGAATTAGAATGGTTCTGGAAATTGGAAATTGGCAAATGAGCAGTAAGAATTGAGCGATATGTATTTGTACATAGGTACAAACTTGTAGATATTTGAAGTCCTAATAGCAATTGAGGGATACGGTGGGGGGAGGGCGCAGTTTTGACATATAGTACGAGGCCAATAGTCTTGGAAACTGTCACATTGATAGTTAAAAAGTGCCCGTGTCAGTGCCCCCCATTCAAATAGATAAAACGGAATCGATCAATAATCTATAGCTTTGATTATACTGCTGCCCTGCAGAATTGCCGGTCCGGTACAGGTTAGAACAAAATATGTATACATATGTATATAAGTAAAGCACAGCATAACAACTGTGATAACAATTTGTCACAAATCGTATCAAAAACCCTAGAATTTCACATACCGATGGCTTTTCCAATGAGTCGTAAGTTAATTATTATTCTATATTTTCTAGATAGAATGATGATTTAGAGACAACAATTTAAATTTAAATTTAAAATTTGGTCTGTCGTAGAGAACAGGCCGCACCGACGACCAGGTAAAATAAATAAAAAGATTAATTGACGTTTCTTTTTTCTGATTCTGTCTTCTGCAAACGAGCACCTGTATAGAACGGTAACAAAATGTATTTTCCGTTGAAAGAAAAAAGGTTAATTTAATTTAATTTAAATTAAATTAAATTAAATTAAATTAAATTAAATTATTAATAGAATTAATAGAATTAATAGAATTAAATTATTATATTGACAATTTAATTGAAAAATTTAAAAAAGAAAAGAAATCATCCCAATAGAAAAACACTCATAGGAATTGAGGAATTAAAATTACTAAAGACAATTGTTTTATTTCCTCTTTACTTTTCCATCCATGCCTGTAATATACTGGTCATATAGAACGGATAAGTATTATTTCATTCATGTGATTACATTTCTTCTTCTTAAGTTATTAAAGAGAAATTAAGTTTTTTTCTAAGAGATTAGAACGCATTGGAGACAGCAAATTGACTTAGTCACCCACAACCTACCCCCGCCTCCCCCGTC